>JAVTVY010052332.1:0-26190 GCA_036873755.1 Hanleya hanleyi
CACATGTGGCCTCATTATAATATTTTTATCAAGTCTGGACTTGTCAGGCAATACTGCCTCAAAGGACATGTCATCAAATGTTCAACTTCATGGCATTTGCAGCTAATTGTTTAGTTTTTGTTCTATAGTATATATCACTGTCGGATTATAACAAACTGTTTTACCTTTTATCTACTCCATTATATGTATGTCTCCAGTGTCCAATTTGTATATAAAAGTGCGTTTTAACATGTTCAACAGCAAGGCAACTCTATAGCCGAACATATGAATAAATATATTATTGCTATTGAAAAGTCCATAAAATGGACGATAACCGGTTTAGCAGTACGATATACAGTTTAAGCTCAAAACTCTACATTTTGTGTAGTTTTATTTCTCCATATATATACTGGTTGTCCCTCGACTAGGATTATATAACGGAGACAAGAATGAAATCTTTCGCTCTAAATATTGTGTATGAAAAGTATCACTGCCATACAGTCACTGGTACGAAAATGCTCTTGTACATTGTATGTATACCAGATATACACCTACATGTATATGGTACATATGATGGGTATACATTATATACATTCGTAGTGACCTAGGGTACACATTCGCTGAGTATCTGAGTACCAGCGCAAGTATCGTTTCAGACATTGGAGCGAACACATTACACTATGTATAATTACCAGTGTGTAGGAAAAGAAGGGAATATGACCGAAAACACATATTTTCTTTGATAAGCATATACATGTCGGCGTATAAAACAGGGATACTTTATGGATAACACATTTTTGTTTGCTGCTTTGGTGCTGACGTTTCTTTGGAGATTCTTCTAAAGTTTTCTAAGCTAATGTACAAAACTGCAATATTTATACAAATGAAGAGCAAACAAAATAGGCGTGAAAACGAAATCACATCTGCTTGCAATATATGCACATAATTGTCTGTTTCTTAGAAAGTACACAATAGTGTGCATTACTTGTACCCATATGACGCGTTTGTTCATTTTCGCCGCAGTGACTGTTTCAGTTCATACGACTATGAACCCATGTATTTCAAGATCCTCATAGTGTTCATATGAAATCCACAATCAAAGCGTGACTGAGATACCTCATACCCTAGATACCGACTTTACAACGAAAATCATATTGATCAAGAATACTGATCAGCGATACGGATTTGATATTATTGGAATATCATGATTACAAGCGTCTAGTCCGTCATTCATAATCCAGCCGTCGTCCATTAGAGAATATCCGCGTCCATAATCCAAAGACCTATTCCATTTCCATATAACAGTATTAGCACCAAATTCAAAAAGACAAAAGTATACATAAACATAGGCTTGTTTCCTGCAAGAGAGAAGCGGTCAACAATTTTCAATGATGCCGGCAAGACATCATGATGTTCCAAAATATCAAATCCGTATCGCTGATCAGTATTCTTAATCCATAATATTCGTTAATGTCTCGCTGGCATAATTGAAGACATGACTGCTTTTCTCTTGCAGAAAACCAGCCTAGTTTTATGTATACTATGAATTAATCTTTTATTTTGGTACTAATGGTGTTATATGAATTGGATTATCGACGCAGATATTCTTTAATGGACGACGGCTGAATGTTGAATGACGGACTAGACGCTTGTATTTCAGCGATACGCCCTTTTTGTAAGTTTTACATAGTAGTAAATATTCAGAGAGTAGTCGAATTCGGTGTGGATGATCGATCTCTGTCGTCATATCGAATACTTTATTCGTCGGGTTTGAAACTCATCTTGTCCGGGAGCAGTAGCAGAAAATTCATCTTTTTCTGAGCTTATTTACATAATCGAAGGTACAGACTAGCGTGGAAAAATTCGAAAAGAAAGCATCGAAGAATCTCCTGATTTGTCAAAGTTTGTTGTCCAGGTTTTCGTTCAAATCACGAATCACACAATTATTTTGACTGAAAAATCATATTGAAATCCATGAGAAGAAAACAAATCAGAATCTCTATGTGACGTCTTCAGATCAGTCAATCGAATTACATAAAACGTTCCATCAGAATTGTTGAGCTATTCCTCTCAACAAATGTGCATTAGTAGCAAGTATTCTTTCATCCGACTGATTGTCCAAGTCGTACTCTGACGATTGTCATAGTCGGCACAGTTGGTAGAAACAGAAGAATAATTAGTCATATTGAGACCTGACAGTGATAATGATCCATGGTCAATACAAACGCTCAGAATGAATTCATCTGAGTATATGAAAGCAACAGGGATATCCGTTTCCACAAAGCGATATTTGCAAAGCACTTCAACTTAGATGCATCCCTATCGGTCTAGTATGTTAGTATGATGTGTCTCAATCATGGAGACTGTAGTTGGACGTAAAGTAGAACTAATGCGTCGATTCAGCCTGTCAGGCAATGTTCGTACCCCGAATGTATCGGGCTATGGGAAAGCCTAGCTATACGATTGGTTGATATCCAGCTAAAGTGAGGAAAATATTTACGGCCAGTGAAATTTCAGTATTGTCTTAAGCTCGGAAGAAGTAAAATGGGGCACATATCGTTCAACCTTGTTTCAGTGACATTGGGACTGATTGACACACAGTATTTTTTGATACAGTCTAGTTTATCACCGACCTATTGTACGTCATTGTTCTGGTTTCAGAAAAGTGGGTTTCTTTTAATGAATTCATGTCATTTAATATGAAACAAGTGAAACAACTAAGTCAATACACATTTCTAGCATTCATAATTTACTCATTTGACCTAGTGTTACCGTTACCTGTGAATACTATTCATTTGTATTCCCTTTGGCATAGCAAGCGTATGATACGCCATTTCATATTCAGCCGTCGTCCATAAAAGAATTTCCGCGTCAATGAGCGAAAGACCTATTTCGAATGACAGTTACCACCAATTCCAAATTTGTATTGAATAAAAAAGCACAAGATAGTTCTCCAAAAGAGTAAAGTGGTCACCAGATTTCAACAATTCCAGCAAGACATGATGATTTACATAAAATTCTAATTTCTGACCATTATTCTTTATCCAAATGAATTTCCAATTCGTTTCCAGAGTATTTATCTCAATCACGCTTTGGCTGCGGATGTTCGTTTACCCGGGTTAAGCGGTTTCAGACACGCAATGTCCATTAGTTTTAGTTCTTTGTTCTTGTATGTTCAGTCTGTATATGTCTAGCAGACCCATCAATTCAAAACAATCAGTCAACAATCAACAATCAATATAGAGTCTGCTCTGTATAATCCAACTGTAGTTATGAAGATCTTTTGTGCCGTGGAAGATACGGTTCAAATACAATCGCATTCTTATCAATATATGTGTAAATTGAAATGGCAATCATGACGGGTCATTTAGAATTGGAGTCATAAACTTTCTTCTCTGTATTTGTATAATTATTTTCCAAATTAGTCAAACGATTTTAGTTTTCATTGTCAGATTAATTCGACCGTATTATGAGCATATACTCGTTGGAACTAATAGAATATCACAGACACGATGACTCGAGGCAATACATTTAATCTTTCTAATATAGGAAATGTTCACTTCAATCTCCTCATCCAAAATAGACCTGTCCTACATTATTACGTATCCCTTTCCTACTTTTGTTTGTTGATTGAAAGATGAAAGCTATCAAATTTAGTTTGAAAAGTCAGAGACGCAATATCCGTCATGGTCGCCAAAGCTGTCCTAAATTAACCAGAAAGTCCAAGGATAATGCGAGACCGAGAATTAGTTTAACACGAAAAGCTATGTTTCATACATGACAATACCAAGGTTTGCTCTTTCCACCATCATTGTGTGTTACGTTTAATCGCTACCTGTATATGGCGAGATTCTGCAGGTGGAATTTTAGTCCCCAAGGTTTACCCTCTATATAAATCATTGATTTGGGTTCTTTGTGATTGCAGTTACAAGGTGAAGAATGAAGCGCTTAATCGGTGTCAGGCCTGACAGAGCTTAATCGGTGTCAGGCCTGACAGAGCTTAATCGGTGTCAGGCCTGACAGAGCTTAATCGGTGTCAGGCCTGACAGAGCTTAATCGGTGTCAGGCCTGACAGACGTGTTTTCTGAATAAGAACTAATATTTCTTCCGGTTTGAGGCATTTCATTTATCTAACAGTCACATAGTTCATTACTTTCCATCAAAATACGTGATGGCCTAAGGGCTATTATACCATCGCTCCTGAATATTTGTACCTAATACCACTCAACATACGCTCATTGTCAAATTATCTGGGTTTGGAGCCAGATCTAGTAAAATCATCAATTGGAGCATTCTTGATGAAGAACGCCGATTTTAATCCGTCATTATAGTAAGGTTCGTTATGTACAATTTATGGCTCCCGTTCGATTTTCTTACCGAAATTGATTTATTTATCTGATTTTGTTCGTAGAATGCAAACGTGTTGGGTGCCATTTCGAAGAAAACTGAGAATCTGGGTCTGAAGGTGGAGAAAAAGAATGTGGCCATGGCTGTGAGACAAGCGGATGAGCCACATGAACAAATTGTGGACATATTGCAGTACAAACAGCTGACACCAGTTATAATTGACAGAACATATTCGCATATACACATGTCCATTCACAGCCTTGGTTTGGACACTCGCAACATTGTTCGGTGCGTATACATGGTGGATTCACGGATATTTAACATACAGCTTGACAGTCTGTCATGTGACACAATTACAGTCAGTTGATTCTGGAAGCCGATATTCTATAGGTAAGATACAAATAGGGTCACAGATGCTACCAACTTCATAATCCAGAATACCCGGTATCTTAACCAAGTAGAACACTGACCATGGGGATGATGAAAACGCAGACAGGAGACATTGAGAAAAAGGTGAATGAGTGTAAATTTTATATATACATTATGCCATTCGGAAAGTAGGTAATTTGATATAAATGTAAAATTGTGAAAGATTATGCGTGTTTAGTTTGTGACGCTGGAGAAAATGACGATCTGCAAACCAACATGCAGGTTGTCGATAAAATATCTGATGGCAGTTCAACGGCGAGCGGTTTCTTAGCAAAACACTGGAGAAAAGGTGAGTCAACATGACAAAGGGCGACAGAACATGGTTAAATTGATCCAGTGGTTCTGCCATTTATATTTTCTTTTAAGCACTGCAAGGGCGAATGAACTACATTGAAGGACTAAGAATAGATCACGTATAATCCAGGAGCAATCCACTTAGGAAAAGTTAAAGTGATGGATCTCAAGCGTTCAGAAATGTCAAATTACTGCAACAACAGTACTAATGTCGATTAATTTTCCTCCTGTGGCTGGCCTCCCATTGGATGTCCGAGTCTTCCTTGCAGAAATGATCATCAGATATATCTTTACAAATTATAAGCCCATTAGATTCCATGTCCTATGTCATAATGCTATTGCTATTATTCATCAAAGAGCACACCTGACCGAATTCCTGCAAACCATGCAGATTGAGAATCCGCTGGTACAAGCAGTGGAAGCTGATATCGCCAACAGTATGTTGATGGTTGTAGTGACTGTCGTCGCTTTCATACCCATCCGCACCACTGATTCGTTGCATCGGGTAGTTCTTCTAAAGGATGTGGCGCCTAGAAATCCTACTATGATTATTTCGCCCGAATTCACAATACGGTTTGTTTCTATTTTACAGGCAGCTGGATATTGTGTACATCTGCTGTGTTCAGTTTGAACGGGGCAATTAAAAGATCGTTCACCAGAAGGGACTTTGGGGGACGCCACTGCTGAAATAACACCAGTATACTACTAGTATTGTTTCCAAGGATAGGAGAGTATTGTTGCTAAGTCCAACTCCAGTGGTAAATATCAGTTGGTCCTAAAGTACTTGCTGAATTTCAGGCCAAAAACGACATCTAATGGGTTTATAATAAAACAGGGGATTGACTACTGAATTTGGAAGCAAGTGAGAGAGAGAAACTGTTCGTACACCGGAGTGAATGCATGCAGGAAATGGTGGACAAATAGACAGAAAGAGAAGCCATAAACCGAAGACCTGCATTAGCCAAGCAAAAGTACGATTGATAGCATCCACTACTCTGGAGGCCAGTTCAGATCATCAGATAAAGTCGAGAACGTGGTGACGAGAGCCAGATTTATCAGTGGGCGATCAGTATTCTCAAAGTCAGCTTGTATTCAACAAAAAGATTATTTACCCATCCTCTGTTTCTCGTGCCAAATTCTTGCCAAAGACGGATATTAGCGGATCACTTAAACGAAATCATTCACATTTACAGGCAACCATTTTAGACAACTCCATTTAGAACACACTCCGTTTTTTCTGGAGAACGGAAAGCGAAGTCGAAACCTATTTGACTGTGACTACGCAGTCCACAGTTTCCACTTCAAGGGTATTAAAAAGGAAAGATCTGACGCCAGACCTGTGTGGAGAGCGAATTGTACAAATATGGAAGGTTAACATTCGGAATAAGTGGTTGTCGGCTAAGGTCCTTGAGTTGAGCACCAGAATCAACCTAGCTTGAGGCTCTGACATGGGGATGACCTGGTGTATAAGTGGTGACTTGAGAACGACAGAATTAAACGAGAGGTGGATTTGAAGAAAAACTCCAGTTAAATCATGATCACATGAGTCGACTATGTGATTCGGCACACTGCACGTTATATTCAAAATATATCGGTGGAGCAGTTCTGTCATGGAATCTGGTGACAAGTGACGGGAAAACTAAAGTATTGCATTATACAGGTGGCAGCTCATGCGCACTTGAAATAACCAAAAATATACACAGCGACAGCATATGCACTATAGTCCTATTTTATTAGACTTGAAATATAGACCATGCATAAAAGAAACAGCACAATTTTATGTCATTCGCCAACCATGCATGTGGATCAATATCTCATGTACAGACTTTTATTTCCAGATGCTGCAACTTTGAGAAAGTGTCGGACTGTCAATAAACAAAATTACAAATCGAAAGAAAAATAATTATACATGCCTGTGATTGGGGCATAAGTCATAGTGCCATGGAACAGTTCTGTACTGTTCCTTCTATTCTTGCAGAGTACCAAAAATATACTATAAATATATCGAAGAATTTGTTGAATAAAAATTCTGTCCTGCACAGAGTGAAACTGTGTATACCACAGAAGCAATATTACCAAAATCAGTACATATTCAGATTCTCCTGATTCTCGAGTATCAGGGCCGTAAATTAGTGCATTTGTGCAAAATAGTTGATTCTGAGGTAAAAACAATTCTTATTGTTCTCTGTAAACATATGAAGATAAACGATAACCAGAACCAGATTTGGTCTACGACTACGTATTGGAACAAGGAGTATGCTGTATCAAGCTGGTTCTGGTTATCGTTTATCTTCATATGTTTATAAAAAGAAATATGAGGTGTTTTCGCCTTAAAATTGGCGATTTTGCACGAATGCACTATTTCACGGCCCTGTTATTGGAGAATGATGAGACTCAGTGCCTTGAAACTTTTCTGAGTATACAATTTAATAGTGTACTTCATGTCAACTGAACAATTTCTTGTATATGTAATATTTATTTTTGGCACTTCTGCCGCACCTGTTCTGGGGTCATTTACCCATCTAAACATACGTGGTCCATTAATCTTTTCCAAGTTTTCCATGTGGCTCTACTCGAGGAGGATAACCTCATTTGCCGTTAGTAACTTCAATAAAGCATTCTATTGGCTGCTTGAGCGACGTTGGATTCTGCATTTTTCCCTCTTCGGTATGGCTTCAATGATCGTCGAGTTAAATTCACCAACTAGTCACTGTGACAATATTTTTGCAATATCATATACATGTAAAAACAATAGGGAATAACAATGCCAAATCTTCCAAATATAGGGAAAATAGGGCAGATTTGAAAAACAGAAAAAAATAAGGCGACAAAAACATATAGGAGGACATGAACCAGTGGGATCTCTGAACATGTAGTGTAGGGCCAATTGTCGCAAAATATGCCCGAGTAGTTTTGGCGTGTAAATTGTTGGCACCATGTGAATTATTATTTGTTATGATGTTGTGAAATAGAAAAAGTTTGGTGCCAGGTTTTCTTTGATCATTTAATGTCATTTTGAGCTTAACCAATTCCGGTATGTGCGTATTCGGAGGTGTCATGCAAATTGGGAGATGGTATTTCGGGAACCGTTCATATTTTTGTCATCCCTGGGGCTAGAGGGCTGAAACTTTGCATATTATATATTAGAATCAAGCTCTATCAGAAAATATATAATCTATTCTGAAGATGGCCGTCAATTTGACGTCACGGTGACGTCATTTTCTCGGAAGTCATTTTTCGGACTATTTTCGGTCCTATTTTTCTATTTTGTTTTTATGTTTTGAACTTTAATCTCGCAAAATTAATAAATATCATAAATAATTAATTAGTTTTGGCAAAATAAATTACTTCTTTATTTTTTGGCCAAAAATTAACCGAAATAGCCAAATATGTGCCTTCCAGAAAACATGCCATTGCCAACTTCGTGTACTATACCGGTACCCTATGCAAATACTGTACGCTCAAAATGATCGAAAAGTCAGTAAGTTTCAGCTCTCTGTATTCCTTTTTTGTGCCTTTGCTATGACTAAAAGTTTTGTGATGGAAACCAAGGGGGAGGGGGTACCAGCAGCCCAGACATTTTTGAAATAGCAAGACGTCCAATTCAACAAGAAAGTCATCAATCTGAAATGCTGTTTTCCTCTACAAAGCAGGTTTATGCAAGATAGCGAAAATAAAACCAACAGATTATAGACTATGTTTGAAATGTCAAACAGATGGTGATTTAGTGAAGAACCCGAGGCTGCTTCATACGAGCGTTTTTACGTCTCTGCTCGATTGGGATCAGGGGTATTGTTGTCGCCTCATTTGTCCGTCTGTACTGGCGTCTGCCCGTCCGTCCTCCTTTCGTTATGACTCCATATATTTTGAACTACTGAAGGCAGGTCGACGAAACTTCTGTCCAATATATCATGTAATATGTAGATGTGCCTTTTGTATGTTTCATTGGTCAGGTCATCGTCTGCCTGTCCCTTTTTCCGTCAATCTGTATCATGGTTTAATTCCAACTTTATCTATTATGAGCCTTCTTATAGTAAGTTTCTAAAATCCAGTGGTGGTCAAATCACTTACATAATAATTTTCCTGTATTCAACAATCTTTTCTTTCCATTCTACTTCCAAAATATTCATGGAATGTTTGCCCTGATCTAAATAAATCGACGTATTACATCAAAACATGTTTCTGCAAGAGATGTGGACAGGGGAGATAACCATATGGAGAACTGAGCTGTAATGTGCTGGGAAATGTAGTGCAAGTTTACATCTCCAGTTTAAATCCCCACAACGCTTTCTGTTCATGAATTGCCGTTTACCTATTACTCATTTGGCTTTAATTATGATTCAGTTGTAATTTGTGAATTTTCCACGCATTGGGAACACATATAAATAGGAGTTCGTTATCCATTCGTGGCCTATTTTCTTTAGTAAGGGTCATCATTGGACCTTACAGATCTATGTTCACGGAATACAGAGGCTCTATTTCTGAATAATACACTGAATATAGCCAATGTTTACTGGCTATATCTTCTGAATAAGTCTATGAAATAACATTAAGATGTATTAGGTGCGCATGAAATGAATCTATTCAACAAAAGTAGATTGTAATTTATCAACAACAAAATGTGTCCTCATCCGTAGTTAAGTGAAGCTATTCCATGAGAAAATATGAACAATATGCGAACAGTTCAGCATTTTTGGGGAATCTGCACAAAAGCCCCAGCGAACAAAAACTCCTCGGACAACCATCCGACATTTAGTTTCAGGCCAGGCCAATAACATCTCAACTTTACAGATTTTTATTTCCCTAGTACGTAGTAGGGGGTATACTTGATTTCGCTTGTCCCTTCTTTTGTCCATCCATCCATCTCTTCGTCCATCTGAAATTCATTTTCGGGCAATAACTTGAGAATCACCCATCGGAACCTTCTCAAATTTGGTATGCATTTATCATGCCATGATAAGTCGCTTGGGACTGCGTTTCACCCACATATGCCTACAGGTGGCATCACATGGTGGCAAAATTTTAATTTGATTGCCGGGCAATCACTTGAGAAACGCTCATCGATTTCTTCTCAAATTTGGTATGTATATATCATGCCATGAACTGTGGCTTGGGATAGTGTTCCGCCCACTTACACACAGCGGGTGGCGCCACTTGGTCTGAAATTCGTTTCCGGGCAAGAGCTTTTGGAATGGTCATGGGATTCTTCTGAAATTTATTATGCATATACTATGCCAAGTCGCTTGGGATTGCGTTTCGCCCACTTGCACCTACAGGTGGCACAACCTGGCAAATCTAAGTTTGGTTTCCAGGCAATAACTTGAGAACCACTCATCGGATTCTTCTCAAATTTGGTATGCAAATACCATACCATGACATGTCACTTGGGATTGAGTTTCGCCCACTTGCATCTAGAGGGGGTACTACCTGGTGGCACAATCTAAAATAAATTTCCAGGCAATAACTTGAGAACCACGCAAGTAGTAGGGTCTACCCTTTTCGACGCCAATTGACCTCAGAAATTTGCATATTGGGGGCGGAAACGAGGCGGAGAGGTCAAGTGTACTATAGTTCCGGCAGAATGACCAAAAAGCTACCTCCAACACAGGAGAGTTCCAATTGTTGCAGGGAATGTATTCCTCCGCGGTGATGCGGTCCTGGCGGTGATGCGGTCGCGGAAAAAAGCTTCCGCGGAGAAAAAGTAGTCCCTAGATAAAATGGTCCGATTGGGTCGAGTGAGGTATCAAAGTGAAGCATTCGTGATGGGGCATCTGATGGGCTGGGTGTGGGGTTGAAATATCGGCATTCTGCGCATGCGCGGTGGCCCAAGCGTATGAAAATAGCCGTTTTGGAGCTAGGGGAGTCTCTGATGGTCCAATAGGGTCATATGAGGTATCAAAGTGAAGCATTCGTGAAGGGGCATCTGATGGGCTGGGTGTGGGGTTGAAATAGGGTCATTCTGCGCATGCGCGGTGGCCCAAGGGTATCGAAATAGACGTTTTGGAGCTAGGGGAGCCCCTAATGGGCCGATGGAGTTGTATGAGGTATCCATGTGAAGCCTAGGTGAAGGGGCATCCAGTCATGGGTGGGTGCATGTAACATTTTTCCTGAAAAAAACGGAAACATGGTTGTGAGACAAGCGGATGAGCCACATGAACAACTGACACCAGTTATAATTGACAGAACATATACAGATAAACTCGGAGCCATGTACATGTCCATTCACAGCCTTGGGTTGGACATTCGCAACATTGTTCGGTGTGTATACATGTTGGATTCACGGATTTTTAACATACAGCTTGACAATCTGCCATGTGACACAATTACAGTCAGTTGATTCTGGAAGCCGATATTCTATAGGTAAGATACAAATAGGGTCACAGATGCCACCAACTTCATAATCCAGAATACCCGGTATCTTATCCAAGTGGAACACTGACCATGGGGATGATGAAAACGCTGACAGGAGACACTGAGAAAAGGGTGAATGAATGTAAATTTTATATATACATAATGCCATTCGGAAAGTACGTAATTTGATATAAATGTAAAACTTGTGAAAGATTATGCGTGCTTAGTTCGTGACGCAAGAGAAAATGGCGATCTGCAAATGAACATGCAGGTTGTCGATAAAATATCTGATGACAGTTCAACGGCGAGCGAGAAAAGGTGAGTCAACATGACAAAGGGCGACAGAACATGGTTAAACTGACCCAGTGGTTCAGCCATTTACATGTTCTTTTAGGCACTGCAAGGGCGAAGGAACCACATTTAAGGACTAAGAATAAATCATGTATAATCCAGGAGCAATCCACTTCGGTAAAGTTAAAATGATGGATCTCAAGCGTTCAGAAATGTCAAATTACTGCAGCAACAACACTTATGTCGATTAATTTTCCTCCTGCGGCTGGTCTCTCATTGGATGTCTGAGCCTTTCTTGCAGAAATTATCATCAGATATATCTTTACAAATTATAAGCACATTAGATGTCCTTTGTCATAATGCTATTGCTATTATTCATCAAAGAGCACACCTGACAGAATTCCTACAGACCATGAAGATTGAGAATCCGCTTGTACAAGCAGTGGAAGCTGATATCGCCAACAGTATATTGATGGTTGTAGTGACTGCTGTCACTTTCATACCTATCCGCATCACTGATTCGTTGTATCAGGTAGTTCTTCTAAAGGGTGAGGCACCTAGAAATCCTACTATGATTATTTCGACCGAATTCACAATACGTGATTATATTTACAGGCAGCTGGATATTACTTACATCTGCTGTGTTCAGTTTGAACGGGGCAATTAAAAGATCGTTCACCAGGAAGGACTTTGGGGGAAGCCATCGCAGAAATAACATCACTATACTACTAGAATTTGTTTCCAAGGATAGGAGAGTATTGTTGCTAAGTTCAACTCCAATGGTAAATATAAGTTGGCCCCAAAATACTTGCTGAATTTCAGGCTAAAAGCGAGCCCTGATGGATTTATAATAATACATGGGATTGACTACTGAATCTGGAAGCAAGTGATGAGATAGAGAATCTGTTCGTACCCCGGAGTGAATGCATGCAGCAAATGGTGGACAAATAGACAGAAAGATAAATCATAAACCGAGGGACCTGCATTAGCCAAGAAAAAATACGATCGATAGCATCCATTACTCTGGATCATCATCAGATCATCAGAGAATCAGAGAAAGTCGAGGACGTGGTGACGAGAGGCAGATTCATCAGTGGGCGATCAGTATTCTCAAAGTCAGCTTGTATTCAACAAAAAGATTATTTAGCCATCCTCTGTTTATCGTGCCAAATTCTTGCCAAAGACGGATATTAGCGGATCACTTAAACGAAATCATTCACCTTTACAGGCAACCATTTTAGACAACTCCATTTAGAACACACTCCGTTTTTTCTGGAGAACGGAAAGTCCATTGAGCGAAGTCGAAACCTATTTGACTGTGACTACGCAGTCCACAGTTTCCACTTCAAGGGTATTAGAAAGGAAAGATCTGATGCCAGACCTGTGTGGAGAGCGAATTGTACAAATATGGACGGTTAACATTCGGAATAAGTGGTTGTCGGCTAAGTCCCTTAAGTTGAGCACCAGAATCAACCTAGCTTGAGGCTCTGACGTCACGGGAACTTTGCGATTGCAAAGTGTTCCATGGGGATGACCTGGTGTATAAGTGGTGACTTGAGAACGACAGAATTACACGAGAGGTAGATTTGAAGAAAAAAACTCCAGTTAAATCATGATCACATGAGTCGACTATGTGATTCGGCACACTGCACGTTATATTCAAAATATATCGGTGGAGCAGTTCTGTCATGGAATCTGGTGACAAGTGACGGGAAAACTAAAGTATTGCATTATACAGGTGGAAGCTCAAGCGCCTGATGCGCACTTGAAATAACCAAAAATATACACAGCGACAGCATATGCACTATAGTCCTATTTTATTAGACTTGAAATATAGACCATGCATAAAAGAAACAGCACAATTTTATGTCATTCGCCAACCATGCATGTGGATCAATATCTCATGTACAGACTTTTATTTCCAGATGCTGCAACTTTGAGAAAGTGTCGGACTGTCAATAAACAAAATTACAAATCGAAAGAAAAATAATTATACATGCCTGTGATTGGGGCATAAGTCATAGTGCCATGGAACAGTTCTGTACTGTTCCTTCTATTCTTGCAGAGTACCAAAAATATACTATAAATATATCGAAGAATTTGTTGAATAAAAATTCTGTCCTGCACAGAGTGAAACTGTGTATACCACAGAAGCAATATTACCAAAATCAGTACATATTCAGAAAGGACCTTGTATCTTTAGATGGGTAAATGGCCCCCGGTCAGGTGCAATACAGAAGTACCAAAATAAAATACTTCCACTACAAGAAATGGTTCAATTGGCATGAAGTACGATATTATATTGTATACTTGAAAATTTTTGAAGGCACTGAGTCTCCTGATTCTCGAGTATCAGGGCCGTAAATTAGTGCATTTGTGCAAAATGGTTGATTTTGAGGTAAAAACAATTCTTATTGTTCTCTGTAAACATATGAAGATAAACGATAACTAGAACCAGATTTGGTCTACGACTACGTATTGGAACAACGAGTATGCTGTATCAAGCTGGTTCTGGTTATCGTTTATCTTCATATGTTTATAAAAAGAAATATGAGGTGTTTTCGCGTCAAAATTGGCGATTTTGCACGAATGCACTATTTCACGGCCCTGTTATTGGAGAATGATGAGACTCAGTGCCTTGAAACTTTTCTGAGTATACAATTTAATAGTGTACTTCATGTCAACTCAACAATTTCTTGTATATGTAATATTTATTTTTGGCACTTCTGCCGTACCTGTTCTGGGGTCATTTATCCATCTAAACATACGTGGTCCATTAATCTTTAAAGGTTTCCATGTGGCTCTACTCGAGGAGGACAACCTCATTTGCCGTTAGTAACTTCAATAAAGCCTTCTATTGGCTGCTTGAGCGACGTTGGATTCTGCATTTTTTTCCTCTTCGGTATGGCTTCAATGATCGTCGAGTTAAATTCACCAACTAATCACTGTGACAATATTTTTGCAATACCATATACATGTAAAAACAATAGGGAATAACAATGCCAAATCTTCCAAATATAGGGGAAATAGGGCAGATTTGAAAAACAGAAAAAAATAAGGCGACAAAAACATATAAGAGGACATGAACCAGTGGGATCCCTGAACATGGTTAATAATGGCGCAAGTTTCATGCTTGTATCACCATTTGAAGTGGTTATTCTTAAATGGACGACGGCTGAGATTTCTTGACACACATAGCATTTTTTTATGAGCAGGAAGTATATGATAAAAAGTCTATTTTTATTTCTAAAATAACAAAGCATTACTCAACATGATTGGAAAATGCATTCAACACTTAAGCGAAACACACCGACTTCGTGTTTGCGGTATAGCTCAGTGGTAAGATACTGACATTGTAAAGTTCTTCCGCTGTTGCGAGTTCGAAGCATCGTAGAGCAATTCACACTTTTTCTTCAATAAAAATGAACAGTATGGTAGATATAATGTATTTTGACGTATTTTGTGGTGCTATATTTTCTAATTCAATAAATATAATATAGGTATCGCGCTTAAAGTATTCATATAATCGAATCTGCTTTCCGCGATAGACTAAGGGAATACATGGGGCTCTGTATTTTTACCAGAAGAGTCCTACTGCAACATTAAAAAGCACGAATTATTTTGTATTTATATTCATGCTTGGGTTTTACTGCTCAGATCGCTTGCCGAATTGGAACGCGAACATTCTATATGGACCGATAATTTCCCATTTGATACAGGATCTGAGCGTTATTTATAGAACGTCCCCACAAGTAACAGACAGTTTACACATCAAATAATTGCGTTAGACTGATCCCACTTAGAGCCGGACTAGCAGTTTTTTTTAACTGTGACACTTCCCTACAGACGGCTGATTTGCTGGCGTGATTATTTTGTATCATCCCTGTGATGAGGTTGAACAATCGCATGCATTTCAAAACGGACATATTCGTGTATTGATAGAAGGGCCCTATATGTTAGACTTGTTTCCGTCTCCCTCGTTGAAGGTATAGGTGATCCCACTCCTGTCACGTTTCTATTCTTTAAAGATTGCTGAATGCGAGGCAAAATCATACTCACTCACTTGTTTGTTATGCGATGGTTGTGAGCTACAATTCCTGATGTGAGTAAATACAGCCTCTATTGTAGCTTTGAGTTTTTTGATCCTCTTCTCGGTCACGGAGGGTTTTCCTCTTTCCTACTCTCTCAAAACTACTGCGTACAAAAAGTACACAAAGTGTGTCAAAACTTATCATACACAACGTGGTGTGTACACTTTATACACTGCTTTGTGGACTTCTCCAAGTAAATTATGCTGAAAGTACACATCGATGTGTACAAGACTTACACAAAAGTGTGTATACCGCTGGGCATGATAATTTTTGACACACTTTGTGTACTTTTTGTACACAGTAGTTTTGAGAGTGTATGTGTATGTTATTGTGCTGGGCCCAAACACAATTTGCTCTGTTACTGAGGAACCCAATATCTGCTTAACTGCGTTGATTTCTAGCAAAATATGAAACCTATTTTTGCTCAAGACAATGCCATATCTATGTTTATATTTGCCCTGATACCTGTTCTTCACTTTATCCCCATTGGTCTGGTTGCTTTTGTGAATAGGTATGGTTCGAGACACAAACCGAAAGAGAACGTATAATGTCAGTTACCCAAAATATGTTGGATACGTGCTATGTATGGGAGATATCTCGACATGATGATATGCCGATCTGATGCCAAAAGAGGTAAAAAAAAAAAGATCACCTGTACGAAACTTTTTCTCAACTGTAGCTACATATTTCATCCTGAATTTTTCTCGCAGTATGGAACGGTTGATATGTCTACAATCTAGAAAGACTCTGGCTATCAACTTGTGAAATACAACTCAAAGATTTCAGTTTCTGGATTTCCCCCGAAACAAATCAGAAATGACCTTCGGCAGATTCGTTTCGTGGTCGGGTTTCCTAAGAAGGGATCTTACATTCCTCCAGAAATGTATTTGAAACGCTTTCGTTTGCCCTATCTATATCATGGCTCAGTGTTGTTTCTTGTTTCTTGAATAGAAATATGTATTTCATATCTACGAATCGCATATCATATTGTGCCAGCCCAAATAACATCTGTAGTCATGTTCCAGTAGTGGTACCGAGAGAAAGTCATTATTATCAGGATTTGAACATTGATTGGCCATTATACATGACTGAACCAGAAATGGCCCGTGACATACTTTAAAATGCTTCTATGGTATTGAACTTTCAAATATTCCTACGAAGTATGTAATCATTTGCAAATTGTCCGGTTATGGGTGAGTCAGTCCACTCGAATCCTTTCTTCGTCAAAATAAGGAGAACCGTTGATATTAGAACCTTCATTTTTGGCAGGAACGTGCATTAGGGGACTGTTACCAGACGTTCTGAGCTGACCTACTCCTGATCAAAATTTGACCTACTTAGGTGACATATAAACCCCGAAATTGACAAAAACATGTCACAATGCCTCCTAAGACAATGGAAATGCGCTTAATTAGGTCAATGTCAGTGTGACCTGACATAATTGGGTCAAGGTAAATGTGACTTAATTCCTGACCCAATTTCAGACCTAATTAGGTGACATAGAAACCTCGAAATAAGGTGATCTTAATTAGCTCAATGTCAGTGTGACCTGACCCAATTTCTGACCTAATTAGGTGACCTGGAAACCTCGAAATTTGCAAAAACAGGTCTTAGTGCCTCACACAATCATGGAAATGGTCAGTCTTAGGTCAAGGCACACTTAAACCATTGTAGGTCCTGTGACGTTAGTCACACTACTCATCGGGAAAAAAGCCGACCCAGTTTGATTGGGTACCTCTGAAGTTTGCCGTAATGTTGTCGGGCGGGTTGATCCTACCTCTGGCGTCTTATCTCGAAAAAATGGTGGGTAATGTGTGCTAAATTTTTTCTATATGCTTGAGAGGAAAGGCCAGGCTATTTGGTGTGGCGAGTCATTTGTGGTGCCGAAGATTAGGGAATAGTTTTCTCAAAATGTGCTCAGCCAGTTTACTACATATTAAGTAAGGCGATTTAGTGATTTCTAGCCTTTAGGTCACCCCCCCCCCCCGAAAATCGGACTTCCTCCAATGTCTCATGATTAAGTTCCTCCTCCTTCAGGCACAGAATCACAGATAAATGCCTATCTTATGCTTTTTTTTAATGTTTTTTGGTAGAAACACTGAATCTATTGCGAACGCTCTGGCTATCATTTCTTAGTTTACAGCCCAAACCTAATATTGCCTGGCTACAATAAAATAATTGAGTTCTTGCCTTAGTACAGTTATTTTCAAGCTAGTCTAATATTTGACTCTCAAATTTATCAAAACCACCTTTTTAAATTTAATCGGAATTTTTTTTCGATCAGTTTAATTGGCCACCTCCGAAATTTACCGTTATGGTGTCGGGGGAATAATCATTACAACACATATAAGGGAAGTGGGAAGAGGTGCCGACATACTGACAGAGCCACATGACTTCACAATATAGTATTCTGGTTAACCTATTCTAAAGCACATATGTGATATGTGTTGCATCTCAGGTACGCTTTTATTGTACCTGTTCATGTGGCAACTTGGATGACATGACCACACGGCCCCTAGCACCGGCATAAGCGTATTAGATACAAATCTAGAGAGCTATGATGGAAATGCTCTGACAACTCGTATATTGGTAATTGGTGAGCTGTGTCGCTGTGACAACTCGTACACTGGGGATTGGTGAGCTGTATCGTCGTCAGGTAGATACTTCATGTAGAAACCTATTGTCTGAGTCTTTTTGCAGTTGAAAAGGCTCAAGTCTAGAAACATTGTTTTCCCCAGACTTGGTTATTGTATGTATTGTCTCGTGATTCTTACATGGAGTATGAACACGTCGTCAGATGAAAATTACGGCATTTAACACAAAAGACTAGTCTGTAAAGCCCGATGTCGACCCAGCATCAGCTTCCCACAATGCCAACATGAATCAAACACCAAAAGGTCTGTACAGGGGGCGGGCCTCGGGGACGAAACGTCCACCAGCAGAATCTTGCCATATACAGGTAAAAATTACAACATATATAAGGGAAATCATCAAATCAAACATATCTTTGGTGGTCTGATCTCGAACGAGAGATCATGAAGGATCTTGGCGCCCACCATTGTCCGATAATTTTAGGCTAATGACAAGAGGATCTTTTTGTCCTTTGTTAATACTAAGAACAAACGATTGATTTGTAATTTTGTTTTGCAGAATTTCGAATTTGAGCAAAAAAGATCGAAAAAGGGACACTGGAAAACACCAAGATATTATCTTTATAAGTTTCAGGAGTTTCAAGATTTCTAGAAAGAATACTTGATGTCATTTGTCATAGTACAAGTGAAATGAGCAAAGTTAGTCTGAAAGTGAATCTCCGTAGGATCCGTCGTCTTCGTTTTGTAGTATTTTTTCTTTTTTTTTGCACTTGTCATCATTGGGTACTGGAAGCGAAGACAAATCTCTTTGACACTTTGGCATGAGCTATGAAACATACCTCAGATTTTATAATTAGGAACGAATGCTAATTCTGTTCTGTTTACTGGGCTAGTTTGAAATATCTCTTTCAAGATACCATGCTCGAAAATAGTAAGATGGTACACAACTTAATACTGAAGGGACCAGGTCCGTGCAGTAATGTTGAAACTTTGAAGGTGTCTGAATCCTGATTATCTCCCTTGGATCACGTAGTAGTCTACAGTTGTCGCGTTGTGATGCGGTGTCACAAGAGTGACGCCCCTTCGTGTAGCCGACCCGTCGGCAGACGGAACAGTGAGGCAGTTCACTTGCAATGGCATGGACTAAAGTAACCTGATTTAAAATTTGAAGAAATACATTTTAAATCGGAATTATTTGAACTCCTTGATATAGAAGTTGAAGGTCTGGATATTCTCTATACTCAAAATATAGAATATGCCCCACCGTTTGATCTGCCGACTCTTGTGATACAACTCGGGAATATCGTATTTATTTGAAGCATAACTTGGATTTTCGAGTCGGACCAAAAAAGGTATCTTGCACAACTAAGCCCCATGTGGAACCTGTGTACCAAATTTCAGAAAGACCCATGAAGTAGTTCTTGGGAATTCACGGTAACAAAATGTCATGGGGAAATTCAAAATGGCCGCCTGGTGGCCATATTGGATTTTCGACTCGGCCCGAGAAAGATATCTTGCACAACTAGACCTCAAGGGGAACATGTGTACCAAATTTGAGAAAGATCCATGTAGTAGTTCCTGAAAAATCGCGATAACAAGAATTGTTTACGGACGGACGACGGACGGACGACGGACCACGGACGAGAAGCGATTTGAACAGTCCACCATCTGGTGATGGGCTAAAAAATGCTGGGGAAGGTATGCTGAAATTTGTATATGTTTGGGCGGGAAAACTAGGCTACCTGGTGTGGTGAGACATTTGTGGCGGCGAATATTAGGGAATATAGTTTTCACAAGATGTGCTCAGCCAGTTTACTACATTATTAAGTAATACGATTTTTCTGTGGTTTCTAACCAGAAGGCGGTGAGCACCGTCAGGGAAGATAACTACTGATACCATGTAAAAATAGGAACCGGGTGAATACGTATCAGTATAGGCAACGAGAGAATCGGCGAAGACTGCCAGCAAAATAATCACAGTTAACAATGCTACATAAAAATCTCCCCCGTAATATTAAGGCATAAATATAGTTATAGTTGTTGTGGCACTAGGAGAAGACGGCGATGACTACTAAGAAGTGTTTTTGTGTCTATGATAAGATCTCCAGTAAAATGAAATATCCGACGGTTAGGGAAGTACAAGAACAATCTACGCGGGGCAAAAGTGTGGGCGGACAGACCATTATATATTGTCTGTTCAAGGACATAATCATAACATGTACGTGGGTTCTAACGGTGTGTATTCTTTCCTGAACTGAGATCAATTAGTTTATAATATATATGGATTTAGGAGCTCGCGGTTTCATGCGGCAAATTTTTTATGGAGACGTCTATATCACGTAAATAATTATAGATGTATTGAGTCCAGCTTTCAGATAAAAAGTTAAGGTCTCTTATGGTGAATACCACGCGTCAGATTTAATATTCATCCGTCTTCCATAAAAGAATTTGCACGTCAGTGATCGAAATTTCGTACGGGAGCACCAATTCCAAATCTATACAATAACAGAAACATTACGACTTCGTAATCGAAATTCGTCAAAATATTGCAAGTCGCCAACCCGATTGTTGTATAACTTCACAATAAAACGTTTTAATGGAAATCCGATTGTTTCATAACATAGCATAATCTGTTCTTATGTCCATCTATTTTCCAAAAACACAAGGCGACCCCTATCTTTTGATCAGTTTGTTTCATACAAGAGTTTAAACTCACATTGTTACATGTATGTTATATTGCATTGTTCATTTGTTGTTTTTGTATGCAAATAAAGAAACTTCAAACTTCAGGACGACGATGTAATGGAAATGTTAATCCGATTACTGCATAACGTAACAATACTACACTGCACTGAAATTGGAGCGATATGCAAGAATCCGATTGTTGCATAGCATTTCAGTCGGGCCAACTAATGGAATCCGATCTGTTGCATAACGTTCTTGTATAACGTTGTAATAGAAATCCGATGGTTCCATAACGTCACAGTACGACGATATAATGGAAATGTCAATACGGTTGTTCAATAACGCCACAGTACGACGTTGTAATGCAAATTCGATTGTTGCATAACATCAAAGTACGTCGTTGTAATGGAAAATTAAGGAAGTCGTCGATTCGATTCTTGCATAACGTCACATAAACTTTATCACTTTGTCAGATGTTGACAAATTTATAGGGTTATTGAGTAATGAAAATCATAGATTAAACTGTGCTTTGGCAAAATTTATATATGAAGCAGTGAATATACATTGTAAAGGAAAATAACTCACCTCGTTAAAGTGCATTCTATTCAGTAAAACCTCGTGATGGTAACCTGATTGCTGCATAACCTCACAGTACGACGTTGTAATGGCAATGTCAATCCGACATGGACTGAAATGGAAATTTAGCAGGTCCTCGATCCCATTGTTCCACCACTTCACAGTGCAATGTTGCAATATAAATCCAATCGTTACATAACATTAGAGGACGATGTTGTAGTGGAAATCCGATCCAACAGTTATCAAAAGCTGTCTTTTATATGCTGATGACCTGGTATTATTATCAGAGTCTCGTATTGGTCTTCAAAGTAGTCTTGATAAACGAAATGTGTATTGCATAGACTGGAACTTAGTCGCTAACGGTCGTACGACGATGTAATGGAAATGTTAACCTGACTGTTGCATAGAATCGTTATTGCTGATCCCACTACCTACGTTGCAATGAAATCCGATTGTTGCATAACGTCAAGGCGCAACGTTGTAATGAAAATCGGATTTGTTGCATAACGTGATTGTACGACGTTGTAATGTAAATATTAGCATGAGTGTTGCATAACGTCACAGTACACCGGTGTAATGGAAAATTGGTTATTGCATAACGCCACATTATGACGTTGTGATAGAAATGAATCAAAATGTTCCACCTACGACGATGCAATGTCGACAAAAGGAGCCGCGTGTGGGTTCGTTCAACTGGGTAGTGATATAGTCTTAGAAATGGTGGTGGGTGCCCTGTGGGCGTAGTGAGTGAGAAAGATGTAGCAGGTGACGTAATCATCCCACGGGTACTGTACCATATGTATGTGTGTATAAAATGAAAATAATGAAAAGGAAGATTTTGTAGAAGAAAGAAGCGGCCAATACTTTTCAATGATGTCTGCAATGTTCTTTTTTGTTTTGAGATTACACTATCTTAGTATAGGACATCAGGAATCACCAGAGCAAGACATCCAACGGCCGGCACTATATGTCGGCGATCTAAACCACACGGCCAACGGGTCTCCCAAACAACTGATGAACGTAATGACAAAGCTCCCATGGCTGAATACATAAGAAGATTTTTTTTAAATTTGTTTTTATTTTGCACAAATTATGCCCACTCATGCCGATTCAATTAAATTCGACTTTCTATGAACGAAAGGCATAATCGAGATTCAATTTGTTTTCGCACCAATTGAAGCGTTGATAACGAATAGGCAGCGGAAATTTAATCAGTGTTACAATTATATGATCTTTATGGCAGGTATTCTTGCCGTGTCCTGTAGTTTTTCAGCTCTAATATTCTTGTCTTGCTCAGAAAAAAACAATGAAGTGCTGATTAATTTTCCGAAGATGTGATCTTGCTCATATTGGTTTGTTTTGCTGAAAGTTATTTTGAGAATATCCTCCAATCTCTGAGATGATAGAACATGAGAAGACACGGCAATAATAAATGCCACAAAGATAAGAAAATTATAATATTGATTCCTTTTCTGGAGCCTATGGCATCGAAGACGCTTTCTTGGAATCAGATCGTTGCAGTCGATTCTTCTAAAGGGTGAACGTAAGGCCACGGAAAAGCCAATATGAACTGTCAATGAAGCTATTAATATCCTTTTGAGGATATTGCTCTATGTACTTCTAGTGTATATTAAAATAATCACACACGATTCCAGTTTGCTTTTCAGATAAAATACCGGGATTATAGGGGCATTGAAGACTCTGGTATTCACCTGGGGGAATAGATAATTCTGAAAATGCCCTAGATGATAATTCGCCATGAATATAATTTCGTCTGAGTTCGTGAACAACAAGTTGACGATTGATCTCTTTTTCTGTGGCGAAAAGATTTGCATCGACTCGGAGGGGTCAATTCGAAACATGAGATTAACGAATTACATATGTCTATGATTGGACACTAGATAGGTAGAGCAAGAAGTGAGGTTTCCGAATGAATCTATGTGATTGTCTGACTGCCTAGTGGATGCCGCCTTCGCCAATCCATATTCTTGCGACTCTTCATTAGAATTAGTCGTCAAATTGTATCATGTGTAACTAATTCCATCTCATACTTTTAGAAGATTCAGGATGAAGGGATAAAACCGTAGAACTGAGCATCACTTTAATATTGTTTTGTTGGCTACCCAGTCATGTTGGCGTCGCGGGAAATCCGGATGCTGATACAAAGGCTAAAGCAGCACTGGATGATAAGGTTAATCATCGTTGAATCCCGAAAAGTAATTTCAGGCCGTGTATCTGCTTATATGAGAAAGTGGTTTCAATCTTTATGGGATGCTGAGGTTAACAACTAAGTTCATGAGTTTAAGAAAATTATAGGTTATACTCATCTTAGCAGTCTATGCGTTTCGATTAGGCTATAATCAGGCACTGAATAATTGGCCATTCACGGCTGACGCGCGAGCATTCATTTAAAAAAGGAACCAGTCTCGATGTGTTTTCCATGTTATGAGAAACTCAGTTAAAAACATGAGCAGTGTGACTAACGTCACAGGACCTACGAAATAGAGTAGGCATTAGGGCTCGAACGCGAACTGAACTCTTGGAAATCCCCACCCCCAGTTGAAATCTTGCCTATATTAAGATGGGCACCGCCCAAGTCAGAATCGCCAGTCATTTTCATCAAAAATCACCAGAAATTTTCATCAAAAGTAGGTCAGCTCAGAACTTGTTGGTAACAGTCTCCTAATGCGCCTTCATTCCAAAAATAAATAACGATCGCCGATTTAATTTTACAATTTCTTAACTGAAGGAAACAGATTGAATAATAAAACTCCGTGGCAGTGATTCTGTATCCCTTAATCAAGGAATCAAAATGGATCAAGATTTGAAATGACAAGAAAAATTTAGACATAATTACACATGTAATGTTTTTTTTAAATTATATCCCAGTGTGATATATAGTCAATATTCAAGAAGTACAAAAAAAACGAGAAGTACGTGCTCAAATTTTCACATCATGATCAAAGTTACTTTATCTAGTTAAATTCTACCCAAAGAAAATAAATTAAGACCCTTTAAACATGCCATCAATGCCAGATGTTGAGTTTTATACAGCTGTAGATCAGGGCTCTGGGTGCATATATCATGTTTCCATACACTTGATGCACACAACAGCGTCAAAAACAAAGCCTCCTTGAACAACCTATCTTTATACAGGGAATTCTTAACTCAGAAAATACCATTCTCGTAATGAACGTAATGACAAAGCTCCCATGGCTGAATACATAAGAAGATTTTTTTTAAATTTGTTTTTATTTTGCACAAATTATGCCCACTCATGCCGATTCAATTAAATTCGACTTTCTATGAACGAAAGGCATAATCGAGATTCAATTTGTTTTCGCACCAATTGAAGCATTGATAACGAATAGGCAGCGGAAATTTAATCAGTGTTACAATTATATGATCTTTATGGCAGGTATTCTTGCCGTGTCCTGTAGTTTTCAGCTCTAATATTCTTGTCTTGCTCAGAAAAAAACAATGAAGTGCTGATTAATTTTCCGAAGATGTGACCTTGCTCATATTGGTTTGTTTTGCTGAAAGTTATTTTGAGAATATCCTCCAATCTCTGAGATGATAGGACATGAGAAGACACGGCAATAATAAATGCCACAAAGATAAGAAAATTATAATACTGATTCCTTTTCTGGAGCCTATGGCATCGAAGACACTTTCTTGGAATCAGATCGCTGCAGTCGATTCTTCTAAAAGGTGAACGTAAGGCCACGGAAAAGCCAATATGAACTATCAATGAAGCTATTAATATCCTTTTGAGGATACTGCTCTATGTACTTCTAGTGTATATTAAAATAATCACACACGATTCCAGTTTGCTTTTCAGATAAAATACCGGGATTATAGGGGCATTGAAGACTCTGGTATTCACCTGGGGGAATAGATAATTCTGAAAATGCCCTAGATGATAATTCGCCATGAATATAATTTCGTCTGAGTTCGTGAACAAGTTGGCGGTTGGTCTCTTTTTCTGTGGTGAAAAGATTTGCATCGATTCGGAGGGCTCAATTCGAAACATGATATTAACGAATTACATATGTCTATGATTGGACACTAGATAGGTAGAGCAACAAGTGAGGTTTCCGAATGAATCTATGTGATTATCTGACTGCCTAGTGGATGCCGCCTTCGCGAATCGAAATTCTTGCGACTCTTCATTAAAATTAGTCGTCAAATTGTATCATGTGTAACTAATTCCATCTCATACTTTTAGAAGATTCAGGATGAAGGGATAAAACCGTAGAACTGAGCATCACTTTAATATTGTTTTGTTGGCTACCCAGTCATGTTGGCGTCGCGGGAAATCCGGATGCTGATACAAAGGCTAAAGCAGCACTGGATGATAAGGTTAATCATCGTTGAATCGAAAAAGAAGTAATTTCAGGCCGTGTATCTGCTTATATGAGAAAGTGGTTTCAATCTTTATGGGATGCTGAGGTTAACAAACTGAGTTCATGAGTTTAAGAAAATTATAGGTTATACTCATCTTAGCAGTCTATGCGTTTCGATTAGGCTATAATCAGGCACTGAATAATTGGCCA
>JAVTVY010052333.1:0-27074 GCA_036873755.1 Hanleya hanleyi
AAACGCACCCTTTAAACGTTTTAACTTCTTAAACGTTTAAAAATTGTAAAGCTTTAAAAAGTTTAAACGTTTAAACTTGAACCAATCAATCAGATGTTATGAACTGACATTTTCCTGTTAAAAAGCAAACGTTTCCAGTTGTAAATTCGCGACTTCAGACGTTTCCGGTCAGAAGAAAAATTCGGTCTTTTAAAAGATAACGTTTCCGGTTGTGACCGTCCCATCAGATTTTTTATTTGGGCCGCGTGTATTCCAACATCTACACCAACACATGCAAATCTCCACTGGCAAACGTTTCCGGTATGTAGTGTATTTTAACCAATGAAAACCGTTCTTACAAATAAGGTTTTGGAGAATATCTTTGGCACCGGGACAATTTGCGCAGGACATGATGCACAGTGGGCATGAGGAATACAATATGCGCGAATATTTGTAAGGGTTATTTTGATTGGTTCAAACAGACTACATAGCGGAAACGTTTTGCCAGTGGATACGTGTTGATGTTGAGATTTGAACATACGCGGCAGCAATAAAAAAATCTGACTGGACGATCACAACCGGTAACGATTTCCCTTAAACCGGAAACGTTCAAAAGTCTTGAATATTACTACTGGAAACGTTTG
The DNA here is from genome assembly GCA_036873755.1 of Hanleya hanleyi. Lineage (NCBI taxonomy): Eukaryota > Metazoa > Mollusca > Polyplacophora > Lepidopleurida > Hanleyidae > Hanleya > Hanleya hanleyi. Next base: position 624 of record JAVTVY010052333.1, read on the forward strand.
CCTTTTGACAGGAAAAGTATAAAGTATTGGACGTTACAACAGCAAACGTTTGCTTTTGGACAGGAAAGGCCTTCCAAATGTCAGTTCATGACATCTGATTGGTTGGTGCAAGTTAAACGTTTAAATTTATTAAACGTTTGGATTTAGAGCGCGAATGGCCCTTCTTAAAAGGTACGGACATAATGAAGTTGAACATACCAAAGAAAGGCAGTCCTAGGATAAAAGTAACTCCGAAAATGGAAACCGAAATATAGAACATTATATCACAATGACTTCCATTTTCGGAGTTACTTTTATCGTAGTTTATGTGAAATTGATCTGTGGGAACAATGAAAGGTAGTTCTATAATGAGGGAAGTTGCACACGTTACGCTAACCATGTGTTACCCAATTAATTTCCGTCCAATTAGACACTACAGTAGGTGCTCATCCAACCTTGACTCAACCAAAATAGCTGAATTGTGCTCTTTATCTTGATACATAATTCCTCCAATACGTCAGTTCGGGATTCCAGATGAACACCATGACCATCATGTTAATTTAACCAGCACAAAGAAAGCAATATGCTACCTTCTTTAACATGGTATTGTTGGTGTTGCGTTGAAACTGCAAACTGACCTGTTGAGAATTCGATGGAAAAAGGGGCCAGTGGAATGAAGTCTAGGCCTAAATACCCACAGGGAATTAAGGTCAGTTTGTACAGAACATACATGTACCTAGGGGTAAATAAGAGAGATTATACCTAGGGGTAAATAGAGATTGATTTAGTGTTATGAGTGAGAAGGGCTGGACATCAAGGTTGATGATGGTTATGTCACAAGTTAGGATAAGACAAGACATGTATTACACTTTCTGGATATCCCACAGGTTGACTGGCGGAGCACAAGATAGGAAAAGATGATAAGATATGTTACAGCTTGCTTTTGTGAGAAAAGCAAACAGTGGCCTGCAAAGGTGATAATGAGACAATGGTGGTCAGGTTGGCTGCTATGGTAGAGCATCTCTCACATATACACCTAACCTGCTAAACTGTATAATTTTCTCAGCAGAGTCCAAGCTTTGGTAAAGTGACGATACCAGTCTGCCATACTTTAGAGCGTATTAATCTCATATTTTGTGGGAAAACAATGAACAGAGTAATATTTAATGCAGATAAGGGATCAAATTTATGCCAAGTGACTATTAGTGACTAAATATAGACATACAAAAGCCTTTCAACCACTAAGGATACCCAAAACTCATCTCTGTGGAACTACTTTCATGCAGCGTAAGGCTATCCCGTGAGTCGGTTTGCACTTTTGTCCATTTCCCTATAGCATTCTAAAGAGCCTCTGGCTTACGCCAGATCTCAAAAATAAGGGCAATTGACCATGCAATTCTGTTCTCCCGCACTAATATTGTATGATCCACACCACTACTTTCTATTATTTGATAGCATCAGGCGTTCTATTGTCCGCCATTAATTTTTCTCGTGTCCATCTGCAGCATGACAGACTTGGCCAGGTTATGGAGAACGTACCAGTGGTGGTTGTAGCAGCCTTGTTGGCATAATCGACTTTAGGAAAGCAGATTTAAGAGAGTATTCGGCACGCGTTACTGCAAATTAATACCGGCCTATGATTTTCAAAGAATAAAAAAATCACTACGGCTCAGAGAAAATTTCTCAAGTTAAGAGAGGCCGGTTAAGAAGAAACCAATCTGTTTTTTTTTATTCGAATCAGCGCCTTATCACGTTAGAATTGGCTCGTCAGATATCAGAACGACTCATCGCATTAATTATGAATTATTATATTATCAACTTTATTCCTCATTCTGGAGAGAATTGTATATGTTCATACATAAGTAATAAATAAGTGAAATCACATGAAACAAGCGCAATGCGATACAATTGTTTTTGACTAAAAGATGCACTTTGCATAATAAATGTCTGACTGGCCCAGTCACATATGTGTTAGGCTTTACTGCAGATATTCTCATCAAAAATAACCAATGGTATGCAATATATTTTCCTTCAGAAGTTTTTCGTTTTGCGAAACAAGATCTCAGTCGCTCTCGGATTTCGAACGCATTCCAACGCAAAGAAGCTGCAGTCGAATCCCGTCCAGAAACTCCGGCAAGCTTGCCCATAGTTGTCTGGTTGGCCAGTTCCCTCAAAAAATGGTGCCATCCTCCAGTGCCTTATCACGTCCATACATTAGCCATCTTCCCGTCACTGGTCAACCATTCTCCTCTCCTCACCGTTCTCAGTTGTCCTGTCAGGAACCTCTGTTCCTCGAGGGACACCAGAGACGCCTGTTTCTTAATGCATGCCTTCATCCCTCACAATACAATCGCATACTCGTATTTTCATTAATCCAATAACACGTTTGTCCATTTCTCACAAAGCCCACAGGGCAAGTAAAGACGCCTTCATTTTAATCTGCGACTGCGCTTGTGGTTTGTATTCTTTGATTTCGTTTGGAAGTTGTGCAATTTTCATATTTTCACATTGATCGCTGCCTTAATATTTTGGACGTGAGGGTTAATCTTCCCCAGGGCCTCGGAATTATCAATGTTATGTTTTGGCCAACAAGAAATAATGGATCGTGGAATTTAAGTTATCTACTGGATGAGATGGTATGTGATCTACACCCCTCGATAAAATTGTTTTCCTGGAATTTAGCATTTTGACAAAGATGTCGTGTGAGCTATACATTCAGCATATTTCGTTACAAGGTCAAATTGTAACGAAAGTGCAGAATGCAAACGACCCCTTGGGTTCCCCTTTAATAAATCACTGCTGGTGTTTTGACACATGACTACTGTGAAATCGAAAGTTACATTGTGTTTACGTGTGCGGTTCACTTACCTGGTGGAATACAACGCTGTAATTTTCCTAGAATGACCTACAATAATCCGGGAGACAGACAATGCCTCGAAATCCCGGTGAACATATCTCGAACGATCAGTGAAAGGAACCCTGGTGAAGCTCGCTTGCTTTGTTGTCGATGACGTCAGTCAGGAATCCGGAAGTCAACATCGAAGAATATGCAGATGAAGGACAGTGAACTTCGTGGTCATCGTATGAATTAACTAGAGAGAGTTGGAAGCTGAGATTTACCAGTGACGTCCGTTATGAATTATGGTTTGTTCCTTCATAGCCATATTTTCCCAGCGAAGTCCAGATAAACTGATCGGGGATTGTGATAATTTGACAATAAAGAGGGCGCTGGCATCGTCGACTTCTGTTTCTAGCTTCATCTGCAGAAGAGCGTTCTGTTTCTACCTTTATCCGCAGAAGAGCGATAGCCCTATATAAGACGGACTCCCGCTGAAACGAGGCAGACCAGCAGAAACTCCGAGGTGAGAGCACGTCGAGTTGTATCGGGGAGAAGAAATCCAATACATTGCCGGGCCGGAGAAGGGCCCTGGTCAGGCCGCCGAATTCTTGCCGCCGCCGGGCCGGGGCCAGGCCGCCGAATTGGAGAAAAGCCGCCGCCGAATTCCATAGCATCATAGCATACATTTACACACACTTACATTCATACGTCCGGGCTGCGTTTACTCTACTCCTGTCTCTACCTGACTCAACCGTATTGTAAAGTTGTGCGGGTACGGAACTGGGAAATAGAGAATAGACACTTATCGTTAACGGTTATTTCTAACTCTACCTGACTCTCGTTCGTATTGCACAGACGTGCAGGTCTAGCTCTGGGAATTAACTAACGGCGTTAGTGTTGATAGCGTGGTCATACCTTAACTGCATCTCTACCTGACTAAACCGTATTGTACAGTTGTGCGGGTACGGCCCTGTGGTTAATGGTATCGATAAAGCTGTAGCCGGTAGGAGATGGTCGTCTCTGTGAAGAGGGTACAGCTAAGCCAAACACAGTTCCTACATAAGCAATTATCCATGCACACACGTACTTAAACATACAACCTATGGGTTGAGATACATTCCCGCTAACACTCACAAGCTATAGGCTTAGGTCTAGAGTTTGATATATGTACACCTACCCAATAAATCGTACCATAAACGATTATCCATTCACGCCCCCATAAGCATACGGTCTCTCGCAACCCTGTACATACATTATATAATTCACGGCCAATCATATATTAATACTGTCCCATACAGTAGTATGTAAAGGGGGAAACCTTGACCAAATGCCCACCCATTGCGGATGACCATACAGTAGTATGTGAAGAGGGTTCATAGACCAGGTGACCATACAGTAGTGGCAAAAGAGGGTTACTAGACCAGGTGCCTACCCATCCACCGTGTGTTATCGATGTCCGATCTCATGTCCGATCGTGTAGCCGTGAACTCTAGCCTTGCTGATTCGTCCTTGGAGCCGGGCCGCGAAGTGAGTCACCGTGAGCGGGGTCGCTGAAGCCTGGGGGTGTATTCCTACGAGGGGTGCCGTCTGCTGCTGTGGTGAAGCGTGCAGTTGATTAGTCCTGCGGTGTTACAGAGAGACGGGCCGGTGCCGTAGAAGCCTTAGTACTGTTGTGCCCAGGCCGTCCGCATCCATTGACAGTCACCAACGCTTGGAGGGGCCAGGTCGTGTAAGACGAGACACGACGACGACGAGAAGTCCATACAGCCCGAGGGAAGAAGACCGGGAGAAAGAAGACAGACGCTGGACATAACCACGGAGGGGCCAGGTCGTGTAAGACGAGACACGACGTACATTCCATCCATACGGGAGTGGACGAAGACCTGGGGAAGGAAGATAGACGCTGAACCCTACCACGAAGACCTGGGGAAGGAAGATAGAAGCTGGACCCAACCACGAGAGAACCGGTCGTGACCAGACTGTGGCTGTGACCAGGCCTGATCGCGATATAGATAGGGCTATATAATTTTGTATATGTCTTTCTACTTCGGTTAAAGATAACTATAAGAATACAGGTAAATATAATTCATAGATCAGGGATATTCTTTTCAGGAAAATGTACGCTACCGCGATCTGAATCCTGTATGCCTGCTCATAGAATAATATGTCAGTGTTGTATTAATTCGCTTTGATTGTCATTACAGGTCTCCCTTTCCAACCTCCTCGATCCAGACTAGGTGACAGGTTGAGTCGAACTCCATCGTTGGCCAAGATCAGTGCACGAGTGCGTTCCCGGTAGCCTGACAGTTTGTCTTGGGGACCTTGCGCACTCTCTTGTGGATCTGAAACATCCATTCCCCACGAAAACGTTTCAAAATCATTAATTCTTCGAAAAAAAAAACAGATCAGAAAACTCGTTTTAACAATCCATAAACACATTCCAATGTTATATTCGCAAGTCATTATAGACTTTAAGAGAAATCAAGTTCGAAACTTTTGGATTTAAACTAAAACAATCACCGGAGGTATTTCCACGAGCCAGATAGAGATTTTATCTGGTTTTAACGTCCCTGGTCCCGGTGAATGGGACTGGTCACGCCCAAATTTCTTTTTTTTATGTTATATGTATTTTTGCAACGGACCATGTAAAGTGAGTGATGTACATGCTGTGTACATATATGCAGAGGCTGTATGTGGTATGCTCAGGATAATCAAACACAGACCTTCGATCCGACATTCATTAGCTAGCCATCGTTAAAATTGTTTTATTGGTATACCACACACCATATGAAGTTGACACAGAATGTACAGGCTTGCTGAAGCTGTATGTAGAATCCTTCGGATAACTACATATAGATTCAGTATTCAGTAGCTAGCGATCATCCATAAACCATTCTTGTGTCTATATTAATAAATATCGTGTAATATCTATGTTTTAAGATGCACCGCATAAGGGTACTGTGTACCATACAGCATACATAGAAAAATCTCTTTATGGATATTTGGACTACGTTAGCAACCGCCCGCTAAGCCCCTCCGGCTGCCAATACTCTTCCTCTTTTGTTTTTAGGCCTTGCATTACTGAACGGCCTGGCTGTTTTTCGTGAACTTGAGCACATTCCTACGGCACAATATTAGCATTGGGGTGGGACGGATGGAGGGGTCATTAGTCATTAGATTTTCTCCAAACCTCTTTTTCTGTAGTATTCAAGGTTAAAAGACTTCACATAGAGTCTGTGAGAAATTACTTTGTTAGTGGATTAGAAATTGAAACCCTATATTCCTACTAGCCAGTACATTTTCTTACATGGCGTGCTCACATACTTCAGCAGAGTGGAAGGCTGAATTATCTCCATGTCGTGGATTTAATGTGTAGGTCATATTTACCCGTGTAGCGGTCGATTTCACCTCTAGTAAATATAATTCTGCCACACAAAAAGTGAGCAACACCATTTCCTTATATTATGTGGTAACATTGGGTGTTCGCTTGAGTGTGCAAGATCCGCCAGTTATCTCGAGTCCATCTGCAGCCTGATATACTTGGCCAGATTAGCATAAATGACATTAGACATTTTAGATGTAAGCATATTATGTTCGGTACGCATTACTCAGCCTATGATTTTCAAAGGATAAAAAATCAACATGGTTAAGAGAAAATTTCTCAAGGTAAGAAGTGCCGGCTAAGAGGAAACAAAATCTTTTTTCTTCGAATCAGCGCCTTGTCACGTTGACTTATCAGATATCAGAACGACTCATCACATTTAATCACCAATATTTTATTGGAGAGAGATTTACTCTACAAAATAAACTTTAAATTTCACTCAAGCAAAAGTGGAACTGAATATCAAGTTAGAGTGAATTTTACTTGACTGAGATCAATTTCAACTCAAACTTGAGTGAATTTCACTCAAGATTTTTAAGAGAGTTGAGATATTGTTCACTAAAAATTCACGGAATCATTTGAGTTTAAGCCATATTGTGTATTAATTTCTTCTAAAATTAATCAAACTTACAACGTGGGAAATTCCAGATCAACCTGTAATATCATTATTATGACTCACTTCCGTTCAGAATTCACAACAAAAATATACAATATATTTTCCCCATGTGTTTCCCTCAGTTTGCAAAATTAGCTCTCATTGCTGGCCGCTCACAGATGAACGCTCTCGGATTCCCATGGTAAACAACGTTTGCTAACCTGTAGTCGAATGCCTTCCATAAACTCAAACAAGTTTCTCGGGAAGAGTTGTGTGGTTGGTCTTCTCCCCAAAGAATTTTGTCATCGGTACATTGAAAAGTTCGCCCAGTACCTGTCCACTCCCACGCGTTATTCACCTTCCTGCCACTTGTCAACCATTCTCTTCTGCCCATCATTCTAAGTTGTCCTATCAGGAACTGCTGTTCCTCGATGGTTTCTAAGGACACCAGAGATGCCTCTTTCTCCGTGCATGCCATCACTCCCGCATCATACGATCGCACACTCATTTCTTGATGAATCCAATAACAAGTTCGTCCATTTCTTACAAAACCAGCAGAGCAAGTAAAGTCGTCTTCCTTTTCACCCGCGCGTGCGCTTGTGATTGTATTTTGGATAAGTTCAATCAAAGTTCGATTGAGCCTTAGAACTCCTTCTTTGATGTCGTTTTGAAGACGTGCAATTTTCACTTTGAGTGATTCTTTAATATTTCGGACGTTGTTTTCCATTATTGTCAGACGTATTTTTTCGTTTGAGAGGCCTCGTCTCATATGCCGCAATTCTCTTTCTAGAGTCTCAGCAGACGACCTAGTCTCCCGCGGCAAACCATGCTTTATTTCATGTAACTCTCGTTTCAGATCGGCAATATTCGAAGCTTGTTTCAAAATGGTTCGATCTCCTTGACGCACATGTGACTCCAGTGTTTGCACCCTGAATATAATTGATTCAAGTCTGTCTTGCAACGCTCCCTCCCGCTTGGATCGTTCAAAGCCCACTGGAGTGCCTTCGACCAACGTAAAAGCACAACACAACAGAATACCTGTGACAAAATGCCCAGCTCTGACAGCCATCTTAACTATACAGTGGTGTTTCCTGGGTTAAATCATTACACTACAAGCTGAAATCCCAGTAACTTTGGTATTTGATAAAATAATTTAGGTCATATTTACATTTAAAGTACTGGTAGGCCTAGGTATGGTGTGGTTTGGATTACTGTCGATACAGCATGTAAGAAAATGGGCTGGCTAGTAAGAAGTGACCACGATATTGTCCTCATCAATGGTAAAAAGAATCTTGATATACGATCAGAAAATTTCAGCTCTAAGTCAGTGACATTTATTATCATGGGTAACCTAATCTGACATACGCTCATTTAATCAGTCTCTGTCCTTCGTCATTCTGTAGGAACAAGAGAATCAAGGGTCAAAGAACAACCACTGGTTCAAGGAACGTGAATCTGATATGAACGGAGTCGATATCCAAATTCCGATCAGCGCATGTCAGCTGAAAGACTTCCGTCACGCGGCCCGTAATTAATATATATATTCTTACTCTTATTTTTTCAGATTGGGATATACATATACACATCTAATCATTTCAACCTTCAGTTATCAACATTTTCCATGGACTTCCATCTCTTCTGGAACACTTCGTGTTTACATTCTATGGCATGGTCAACTCGTTCAGTGTGTTACTAATTATTCAATATATTTTTAAAGCTAGTAACATTTGGAAATTTACCGTTTGATTACGTCTGTATATAAATTGCTTAGCTAATGAAATAATACAATTTATTGCTTTAATCTGTGTGTTTTGTTCCCCAAACATAATGAATTTCTCGGTGAACTGTACAAATGTAACCGTAGCAGTCTCTATCCACTCAGCAACACTGCTCTGAAGGAAGTATAGCCAGTATTTTATTGGTTATTCGGAATTGGAGGCATATGAAACTGGTGTTAAACGTGCACAAAAAGGGTAGCTTGATTTGTGGATTAACTTCCATTCGTCTTCCCTGAGTCTCTGGATCCCTGGATCAGTATTCCATAAAAAGGTTTACACCGCTTTCTTCTTTCCGTCAAGACTAAGATGGGATATGTTATAATCAGGTCTTCCAGTTTACCGTACGTAAAAGGAAACATTTTTCATATACGCTTTAACTGCTTTGATCATTCCGAGTAATGTTATAACGTTTGTCATACAATTAAATTCTCCGTAACTGAAATATCGTCAACACGCACCGGAGTTACTCCGCAATCACAGGCCCGCAAAACAAGAGTTTTGGTGGGTGTGGGCGGTGGTAGTAGAGTGAAGTGTCGAAATATGGGGCCTCTATATATAACCCCATGCTTTATATAGATCCAAAACAAGGCGTGAAAGGCACTTTGGGTGAATCGAGAAATAAACAGTTTGCCGCCAAACAAAATACAGCAGCATATTCTACAAGTATCACTTTATATATTCCCGTTGTCAAATTAGTAAATTTGTGCAATTTTTTACCCTTGCCAGGCGATTCAAAATCCAACGTAACTGTCCATCCATCTAGGAACAGTGAGATTATGGCGGGCTTCATTCTCAATTTTGATTGGTCAGTCGTCACACGACTCCGGCAGCTGATCAGTCTATGACCTCGCGACTGACCAATCAGAATTGAGAACGAAGCCCGCCATAATTTCACTGTTCCTAGATGGATGGACAGTTGCGTTGGATTTTGAATCGCCCGGCAAAGGTATAAAATTGCACAAATTTACTAATTTGACGACGGAAATATATAAAGTGATACTTGTAGAATATGCTGATGTATTTTGTTTGGCGGTAAACCGTTTATTTCTCGATTCACCCAAAGTGCGTTTCACGCCTTGTTGTGGATTTATATAAAGCATGGGTTTATACATAGAGACCCCATATTTCGACAATTCACCCTAATACCACCGTCCACACACCCCCCACAAAACTCTTGTTTTGCGGGCATGTGTCTGCAATATAAACCTTCCCTCTACCCGCTAGTAGCCTTTGTTTCATCAATAAAACATATCCCAAATGTGATTAGTCAGTAGCTTACGCTGTTATAGAGGTTAGATTCTTGATTTTATCCATATTCTCAACGAATCTATTCGCAAAGGGAGCTGAGTTATTGTGTGATGAGTCCTAGGAATTATGAGAAAGTTCTTCGGAAGTGTTATAGGGGCCGTATGAACCTATGTATTTCAAGATCCTCATAGTGTTCACATGAACAGTCACAATCAAAACGTGACTGAGATACATCATTCTCTAGATAACGACTTTATAGCATATACCATGTGGATTGAGAGTACTGATCAGCAATCACGATGTATTGCTGGCATCAATGTAAACTGTTGACCACTTCTGTCTTGCAGAAAATCAGTCTAGTTTTTGTATACTATGATTTATCCTTTTAATTTGGTGCTAACGGTATTATATGAAATAGGTCTTTGGATTATGGACGCGGAAATTCTTTAATGGGCGACGGCTGAATATTGAATGACGGACTAGACGCTTGTGTTATAGAGCATTCGACTGCTGTGATCAGGGGTCTAACGATCCTCGTGGTGAGGTTGTACAGTATTAGCGGACATGGCGTCCATTATGAGAGTAGTCCAGGAGTGCATTCTTAGTATATGTATTAGAAACATATTGTGTCAACCCCAAAAATACGGACATGACACAGGACACTTGACACCTCAAAATGCAGAGAAAGTTCGAATACATTGTTTTACTTCGATCTGGGATAAGTTTAATTAAAGCTATCTAATTCAAATGCATATGTATATTTGATCCCCTTAATGTAGTTGTTAAAGAATTTATTTAAGTTCTGTAGGTTACTACAAAATGTATTATACGTAGATGTCTTTATTTCCCGGAACAAAGAAGCTGAATGTCTTCAAATCTGGTTTGAAGTTGAGCGAAATATGATTAACCTAGTCTTTTTGCACGACCCGCTGTGATTCTACATGCTATCAATGCTGCTTGAAAACAATTATAGGTTAAATATAAACTGGCGGATTAGCTCCCGTTATTCCGGTCATTTTTGAACATATAATTTCTTCTAGTAATGGAACAATTTTCACAACTGTGAAATTCCAAGTCAACCTGCAAGACGAGTTGCAGCAAGATGAATTAAGAAACATAATTTCAATTGTAGTAGTAAAACTGTCAACTTTGAATATTTCATAATAGAACAGTAGCTGATTATACACAAGATTGCTCGATAAATAATTATGCATAATATGCATGTTAATAGGATGTAAAAATTTGCAAATGTGCAAATGTGCGGGTTTCTTCACTTTACGGCGGAATTCCCATAGTATTTACACAATTCAGGAAAAGCACCACGCGAACCAAATTCATTCCGATAATAATATCGTTATAATAAGGTTTTCATTTCATTGTGGTTCAAGAACTGTTGTTTGATAAAAATTGAATAAAAATCAAATCGTTGTTTTTTACAACATGGCACGAAATGATGCACTCTCAGTTATAGGGGCGTAAAATCACCGAAAACACGTCTATGGTGCAAATGGGGTGTCAAAGGATGTTTTTGTCTCGAGAAGATTGAACCACTTTTTACACCCTATAGGATGTTTAAAATTGAAAAAAGGTGTCGAAAGGATGTCAAATTTTATTCGAGCAAGATAGCAGGACATGCGTGGGAAATAGTGCTGCATGTTATGAAATACCATATGGACTTGTCTGACTGAAATACAGTTGATGAATTGTGTCAATTTGTATCCCAGCGTGTTCAACATAATTGTTCTGAAACAGCCGCTGGTATATGTGGTTTAATAAGAAAGGGTCATCATAGAGATTTACATCCTAGGTCTCTCTTGCCGATTTTAGACACCTTTACAACTTTAGAGCTGAGAGTGCAATTCTTCATGCCAGGTTATAAAAATAACAGACTGTCTTTTTTTTCCAATTTTTTTATCAAAAACCACTGAGAACCAAACTGAAACTGTCTTACTGCAACTCGTCCTTTCCTCGAGATTATTGTTTGGCAACAGTGGCTAAAACATCCTGAATCGGTCATATTTCTGTTGAGCCTTACAACAGATACTCACACCATTTTCCTCATTGGAAAATTAGTTCTCAAAAGCTGGCCGTTCACAAATGAACGCTCTTGAACCTTCACCGCAAGCAACGTCTGCCAATCTTTAGTCCTATCTCAACCAGAAACTCGTCCACGGTTCCCAAGACGTCCACACGCTATTCATCTGCCTGCCACTGGTCAACAATTCTCCTTTAATCGTCGTCCTAAGTTGTCCTATAATGTACCACTGTTTATCGACGGTTTCCAAGAATACCCTGATGCCTTTTTCTCATTGCATACCTTCACCCCCTAAGAAAACGTCCATTTCATACAAAACCCATAGGACAAGAAAAGTCTCTCTTTTTACCTGCTCTAATGGCTGTATATTGAAGAAGTTCTAGTTCTCATTCTAGTTCGATTGCGACTTTAGTTTCATTTCTTCTTTGATGTAGTTTTAAAAATGGGCAATTTTCACATTGAATGTCATTCTGGACGATATTTCCCATAATTGTTCGACGGATTATAAAGAAGTCTCGTTAGTCTCAGAAGTCTCTGTGACAGACAACCCTGCCTCGCGCGGCAAATGGTTTCAAAATAGTTCGATCTCCTCGACTGACGTGTGATTCCAGTATTTGCACCTTACTGTATAGAAGACCCTCTCTCACACGGCAAATGATTCTCGCGTTTAAATGCCCATAGTAGCTGACCGTTCACAAATGAACGCTCTTGAACCTCCACTGCAAGCAACGTCAGCCAATCTGTAGCCATATCCCATCCAGAAACTCATGCAAGGTTCCCAGAATGTGTTGTGTGGTTCACCCATTCCCCACAGAATGGCACCATCTGTAGTTTTAATAGTTTCTCCCGTACCTTCCCATGTCCACACACCATTCACTTTCCTGCCACTGGTCAACCATTCCAGTCTCCCCATCGTCTTAAGTTTTCCTATGAGGAACTGCTGCTCCTCGACGGTTTCTAAGGACACCAGAGACGCCTGTTTCTCATTGCATGTCCTCACTCCCTCAGAATACGTTCTTACACTCATATGCTCATTAATCCAATAACAACTTCGTCCGTTTCTTACAAAACCAACCGGACAAGAGAATTCGTCTCCCTTTTTACCTGCGCCTGTGGTTGTATTTTGGACAAGTTCAATTAAAGTCCGATTGAGTCTCTGGTTTCCTTCTTTGATGTCGTTTCGAAGTTCTGCAATTTCCGCTAAGAAACTTTCCTTGATTTTCTGGACGCTGTTTTCTACATTTGTTCGACGGTTTTTTTCATTAGAGAGGCCTTGTTTCAAATGACGTAATTCTCTTTTTAGAATCTCAGAAGACGCTGTAGCAGACGACCCGGTCTCGCGCGGCAAACCATTCTCGCGCTTAAGTGACCGTAATTCTCGTCTCAGTTCGGCAATATCCGAAGCTTGTTTCAAAATGGTTCGATCTCCTCGACGCACATGTGATTCCAGCGTCTGTACCCTGAATATAATTGATCCAAGTCTGTCATGTAAACCGGCCTCCCGCCTGGATCGTTCAAAACCCACTTGTGTTCCTTCCGGCAACGTACAACAAAAACACAACAGAAGACCGATGACAAGGTTTCCAGATCTGACCGCCATATTAACTACCATGATGTGTCCCGGGTTCAAGCTTTATAGATGAGAAACCCAACAACATTGGAATTTTGATAATACAATCTAGGTCATATCTACATTTCAAGTATATCTGGCATTGTTTGAAGGCTGTCGATACACTACATGTGGCTGCGTTATTTGTTCAAGTCACCACGACATTGCATGTCATCAATATTTATATAAATGCACAAACATGTTCCGGTACGAAGTCTGGGACATTTATTATCGTGGATACCATAATCTAATTTGATAGGGAAAGACGCAGTACTATAGTGATGGAAAAGGCGTTGTATATGCGACTGTAATGTTCGTGATATGAGCGTAGTAACTTATGCAAATAACATGGGGTATCGGCAAAGTCCAATTGTTGCGGATTTCAATTTAACGATATATTATCAGATCAGAAGATACTCTAGCTTGATCTCATAGATATAGAGATTCTATATACAGAAACTCCATGTACAAATAATATGCAGTAAAAACAATGTCAGTAAAACGGTCTAAAAGAGCGATCGGACTATTCGTCCGTTTGTCCGAACCAATCTATCTTGTGCCGGATGAATACACTCTTAAAATAAAGTGTTATATTTGAACACCTTCAGAAATTGTTACAACATTATAGTGTTGTATCAGGAGGGAGGGAGGGAATTTGGCTTAATGTCACACTCAAGTTTGTTTCACTCATATGGTGACAGCCAGTTTGGAAGCCGGAGTACCCGGAGAGAACCACCGCCCTTCGGCAAGTAACTGACAAACTTTCACACATGTATACCAGCTGGGGTCGAACACGTGCCGGTTCAGCGGTGTGAGGCTAGCGGTCACCAGCGAAGCGCCTTAGACCACTCGGCCACCGAGGGCTCCTGCGTTGTATCAGGAGCAACATAACCCTTTACAATGCTGAATTTAATACTTGTAAAGTTTTGTATTTCTCCTGATACCGCACTATAATGTTGAATATAACACTTTGTTTCAGCACTTTCTGGAAGAGTGACAAATATGACACATTTTAGGGCGCAGTGTCGAAATATGGGGTCTCTATACAGAACCCCATGCTTCATATAGAAACAGTCTCTTCGTAGTTAAAATGGCTACTATTATGGACCACCTTGGCACATGTGTCCTGTTATTGTTCAAACATAGTTCGTTTACGGAACGAACACATGCAGAATTTGAACCGGGAAACAGGTAAGACGAGCTTCAATCAGTTATATTCAGGGTACAAAACCTGGAGCGACACGTTCGCCGAGACGACCGAATGATTCTGAAACAACCTTGAGATATTACCGAATTGAAATGAGAACTACAAGTGCGAAAGTGGATCGGGTCGTCTGCAACGATAACTTCTCAATTCCACAATTCCTGTCATGTGACCGAGAGCTCGGTAGTTCACCTATTTAACGACTTTAAGATTACTTAACACTGTTCCACACTTATCTTGGATTTTACATAGATATGTGATGTATATATTACCCGGTTTCTCCAGTCTGAATTTTGTAACAAGGTTGGAATGGACGGAGGGGTTAATGTCACACTCAAGATTATTTTATTCATATGTTGACAGCCAGGTTATTTCATTCATATGATGAAGCCAGTTTTAGAGAGGCGACAGAAGGCGGAGTACCCGGAGAGAACCCCCGCCCGCCCGCAAGTAACTGGTAAACTTTCACACATGCACCAACAGGGCTCGAGTCCTTTCCCGGTTCAGCGGTGTGAGGCTAGCGGTCACCAAAGAAACGCTCTAGACCACTCAGCCACCGAGGGCCCCGGTTGGAGTGGAATAAAGTAATAGTATGGGAATGGGATATCGATGGATATCCAAATATAAGCGTCCGGTCCGTCATTCATTATTCAGCCGACGTCCATTACGGAACTGCCGGGTCCATAATACAAACACCTAATTCATATAACTACATTAGCACCAAATTAAATTAAAAAATAAATAAAAAAATCATAGTTTATATAAACATAGGCTAGTTTCTTGCAAAAGAGGAACGGTCAACAGTTTTCAATAATTACGGCAAGACATCATGATGTTCCAAAAGTATCAAATCCGTATCGCTGATCAGTATTCTTTATTTCGTTATAAAGTCGTTATCTAAAGAATGATGTATTGTGACTGTTGATACGAACAACATGAGAACCTTGAAGTACATGGGTGCATACAACTCCTATCCCCGGGTAGACCGGAATTAGACGCAATTTTCGAAGGTAACGCCATACTGAGATCTTGCACATTACGCTTGTATTTTGCTATCAGCAAGCGATGTAAATATCGCCGAAGCTGAGAAACTTTGAGAGGGGGAACTTGGTGATATAGCTATATGGTTTATACATTTGTGCAAAATGTTGATTAAAATCGTCACATATACACAGGATCTAACAAATGTTACTAGGCGAGATATATACGCCATATGCAGGTCTTAATAACCGTGTCGGGATTAACATCAAAATCCTGACACAATAGTTAAAAGCGTGAAAAAATCTAGTTAGAATGATCAAATAGCGAAATAAGGTAACTTTTAATCTACAATTCGACACGGAAGACACACGTATGTGGTCAACAACCGTGAAAGATACACGCCAATGATCCGCCCCAATGAACCTCAGAAAATCAGATATGACGAGATGAACTGGAAACACTGAAGCTTGGACTGACGATTTGTCACGGTTGGTAAAACCTATCATGAAACTATTTTTTTTGTGAAACTGGAACCATGGATCTCTGGGTATTTGAACAGTAGGCATGCACATGCTAATTTTGTCTCATTTTCATTTTCTGGCATTGATTGGATAACCACAATGAGGATAATCGCATTTCGAAATAAACCCTGTTTATTTTACCACTTGCAAACACGCTATAAGCCAAACTGTCTGTTTAAATCCACGTAAAATAGAAAAATGCGATAATAATAGCGTCTGAGTGAGTATGAGATGAAAACAATGTCAGGTTGAACTTTTTAGACGTTTCTACCCGGATTGGCTACGAGATTATTTGAGAGACATCTGAATATAATGGAGTGAGTGAGTGAATATGATTGAACGTCGCTTTCAACACTGTTTCTGTCATATCACGACGTTTTCATTATTTATATTAAATTGATAGGGTTGTCATGACGACAAATTCAGTCATATTCAAATAAACTGAAAATTCCACAAAAGACCAGAAACAGTTATACGTTAGCAGCATTCGCTTCTCAGTAACTGGATTTTCAATATATGTACAATTATTGTACGTTGTATAGGAAAGTAATCAACCGTAAAAAATCACTGACCATCAAGGAAGACAACAAACTTTGGATCCCTCCTTTAATACCGACGTGTGTAGGCCCACACCATGACACCATGCTCTCTTATGTATCTTCGATGCGCATTACACTTCTTCAGTTAAGTCCAATGATTAATGCGATGAGAGCCGTTCTAAGATAAAACGAGCCAATTTCAATGTGCCAAGTCGTTCATTCGATATTGAGGTTTATTTCTACTGAACTTTTCTCTGAGCCATGATGTTTTTAAATCCCTTGAAAAATCATGGGGACCGGTGTTAATTTGCAGTAACGCGCGCCAAACGCCCACTTAAATCTGCTTTGTCGAAGTCGATTATGTCAACAAAGCTGTTACAAACCACCGATGATGCTTTCTCCCCAACATGGCCAAGTCTGTCAAGCTGCGAACAGCCTCTGGATGAAAGTAGTTCCGCCAACAGATAGCTTGTCAAACACTCGTGGTTCATTACCCGAGGGGGGCGATCTCCTCTCCTATAGCCATGGCCGCCTCACTGCATACCTCTGTATACCGAGAGAATTTCGGCACCCTACGGAATCTGTAAGATTAGTGTTTTATTGGTGATCTAATATATATGTATATCTAAAATATTGCAAATGATAGAAACAGTAGGATAAGCAAATGCGTTACAGATTTACGGAGTTGTTACCCAAGGCGAGACTCAAGTTGGGCATACCGGTTCTCGTCAGATCACCAATGTTGAGCAACGTGGAGTTCGGTCAAGAATTGGATGGGTGATCGGGTGCTGTACTGTCTGAGCTGATCAGTGTCCAGGATAAGGAATTGTGGACACTCTCGTGTTCTGGCACATGTAGGCACCGTCGTGATATGACTGAAAAACTGTTGAAAACGACGTTAAATCCTACTCATTCATTCATTCACTCACTCAAGGCGATAACTTTCATCAATTATATCAAGGAAATTCTACCATTGGGAGTAATCGCAAATATTGTTCATATATAATATAATATAATATAATATAATATAATATAATATAATATAATATAATATAATATAATATAATATAATATATAATATAATATAATATAATATAATATAATATAATATAATATAATATAATGTGTACTGAGGGGTACATGTAGCTACGTTTGTACAGGCGAGCCAGGAGTGATGTAAATCAGCGTTGATGGAGGTTTGAAACTGGGCTTTTGTTCTGTTTTAAGATTTTCGTATACGGTACATTTTAGCATGGGTATGTCTAAAATATGACACCTTGAACCAAAATGATATTGCGACTCAGATGTCACGACAAATATGGTGACACTGGAAATAGTAGATTCGTTTTGGTTCAAGGTTTTTTTCCGTCCTCCAAACAGGGCTCCCTTTCGATCGACCCTGCTGTAGTCAGCTGCGTTTCGGGAATTCGCCGGGAGAACAGAAAACGAACAAAGGGTGAATTATTGAAAAGCTATTCACCTCGTTAAACAACAACAAGAAAACAACAACACGAGAAAGCTAACGGTAGGTTTTTTAAAAAAATAAGCAACGTCTTTTCTGAATCAATAGCTCACGCATTAAACAATCACATACACAAATATTGAATATTTCAATATTGGCTGATAAGGACTCCTCGGCTGTTACGATTTAGGTTTTGCGGGATTACGTTTTGCTACAGGGCTGCACAATAAACTGGATGAATCATCTGAAATAACGGGGGACAACCCGGTTTGGAGGATGGGTGTTTTCGTGCATAACAAGAAAGAAGTATGCCCTGTAGAATCTGTCAAATATGTAGGCCATGGAGTTAATTGCAGCAAGCGGAGTCTGTTAACATCACTATTTCATCAGTGACATACCCACAGGGACTAGGTGTAGGGATTTGTCCGAATCTGGGTTTTTGTGGCGAGATCGGAACACTGCGTTATACGCGTCATTGGGTGCGAGTTTGTCCCAATCGATCTACAGCCTCTTGATGCGAGTGGGAAGCTTTACTTCTGTCAGACGAACACCGATAAGTCTTACGAGAGAGGATGAAATTCTAGACTTGAACTCCAAGAAAGAAAGCACGATTCCAAGCAACAGATCCCCTTCACTGTAGTGCGTTCGATGTTACTCAGAGAATATCAAATAAAGCCCCCTTAAAACTATAACAAATATATATTTCGTCTATATTGGCTCAGTTTTAGGAAGTGTGCTAAACTCACGTGCCTTCTATCTTGGCCAGCAACTACCATACTTTCTGATTTGAAATACAGAAACTCTTCTGTGATGTTTTCAGCACCAATTCTGAGACTCGAATTCTCAGTTGAATCCTAACTAGGCCTATTCGATACTATTGCTGACGATGGGAAAAACTATCTTGTGAAGACCACTGATAAAATCCTGACCACATCTTTTCAACGACGCACATCAAATCAGTGTGAACCTCTACTTCGCAACTTTCCTTGCATGAGAGTAGCGACGAAGAGTCGAGACTAACGCTGATTTAATGAGTGTATTGTGTGTTACAGGCAACTATTATAGTAGTATATAGGAAGGGCCAATCTAGTCTCATTTGTGGAGTGCTGACCAGAGTGCCGCCTTGACATCCGATGACCGCAAATGAGCCGCAGGACACGTGATGGTCCCAGTATGACATATATCTCTCCAAATACTCCCATGCACTTCCAAAATTGTGCTTTCTGTCCTATTCCTCGAATGCGGGTGCGCCGATCACTGGACATTGATTAGAACCATGTCGGTAGTCGCACCTCTATGGGTTACGGCTGCATCCCAATCCGACCGTCTTTTGCACTTTCTCTAACTCTCCTTGAGCGTGCTTTGCGCACACCGACGTCAAAGTAACACCATAACCAGGACAGTGTATGACTACACAACGAATGCTTTCCATAAAACCCCACACTTTAGCTCACTTTAAACCCATGGTCACGGTCCACACATACACTGTATGTACCATACAACTAACCCTCAAGGTCCAAGGGCATAAACAGGGCATCATGCACGCCATATTTGGACCGAGTATGTCATACATTTCGCCAATACTCTCACAACAGACAGTCCTTTTTACACTACTGCCCGACTGCGCATGAGCGTATCAAACCGATTAATTGTCACAGTCGTACGTAACACGATCTTCAATACGACACCAAGCCCTGCACATTTAGACCCCGTATGACCCACCTATCGCCAAACATTCCCACAACAGGCCTTCATACCGAGTGTGCTTGTGCACGATTATGTCACCGGTTAAAGTCACACAACGGTTGAGTTAGCTAGATCAATCGAATCCACACACCCTACTTTTTGCTCCAAAAATCTTTGCTAGTGTTTCAGTATATATTCCGGATTTTTGTTTCGAGACCGATATTCACATTCAGAGTTATCTCAATTGAGTACAAAGTGTATACATATCGCTAGAAGTCCATAAAACTAAAAGTGTTTTAGATAAAACGATCACTTAAGACTAGGTAGACTGCAATGGCCACCGTCAGCCTTCCTACAACGCTTCATGTGACATAAGATATAAAATCTGCGCAATGCAATCTCCCAAAATTTTCACTTTGCGCCGATCGGTTTGCAGTCGTTATTTGTCGGCAATTGTCGGCAGCTGAATTACCGAAATTTGAACTGAGGAATCATGGGAATTATCTGGCGAATGCAGTCTGGCCGTACGCTACGATACGGTGACCCAGTTAAATATTGCCAATTTACCGTTAGATCCAAACTTCTACCCAACGTAGGCCTATCTGTATTTTCGACTTCTGTTCTTTTCTTCTTTTACACAATAAATCGTTAATTAAATTATCACAAAACTCCCATGATTCATTGCCCCACCTTCGGCGGTTCGACTCGGGATGCTGGAGTTGCATTCGCGGCTGTTGGAGTCGTTTCCTGACATTCCAAAATTGTCTCCTCTGGCAGTTCGCCTGTTCCCGCTAGGGGGCAATGTTTTCAACTGGATGCGCTTATACGGATAACATGCCGTCGATGATAGTGAATACATCGTTGGACACTTCTAGTTTTATGGACTTCTGATATCGCCGACATCCGAGTGTTTCCACTACATTCTACTCCAGTCGGTCTCTCCCCCACGAGCGCTCCAATGGACTCACGCCCACCAGCATTCCAAAATGACACCTCACCAGACTCATTTGGACCAGGGATGGTACAACTTGAACCCAAAACGTTCACTCAAATGATCTGTTTCTACTACTCCATGAGTGCGCATGCGCAGATTGACGGCACTTCCATTTAAAACACTCCAGTCGGACTCTTTCTCACGAGCGTTTCAAACTGACACCTCACACGACCGTTTTGGATCACGGATGGTCCATCTAAACCCGAAAACGTCACCGCATGCGCGTCCAAACTTTTCATCGAAAGTCAACCAATGTCATCGGGACCGCTCTCGTCGTACTTTAATTCGTGTCACAGAAAAAAACCCCACTTAAAACTGTGCACGGAAAGAAAAATGTCTATGAGTGCCGAAAGTGCCCCCCTAGTGAACTTTTCTCTGCTGCTCCGAAACGACAAAACCGAGGAGGCTGAAACTTGGTGACTTTTAAGTTTATCTTATTGGGGTCATTTTGAGCCTATTTTCATATATAGTGAGGTGGCTTAGGGCCATATTTTGGGAAGATCGTCGCTGGACCAAAGCATCAAACTTGGCACACCCATCACTTGAGACATATAGAACAATATCAGAAGGGGTGCCCGTTGCTCTGGGCTCTGTGATGTCCTCTGGTCCCCAAAAGGGCATCTGAGGGGCAATATTGCTATTCAAAGAATAATTAGCCTACCAACAGCTTCGTTATTTTTATTATCCTTAAGGCTGGGAAGCTGAAACTTGCCACACCGTATCACTGGTTCAAGCCCTACCAGAAAATGTCACAAAATCCAAGATGGCAGCCATGATGACAACATTTTCCAAGAATAAGCCATTTTCCTGACGATTTTTCGGTCATATTTTTCGATTTTTATTTATTTATGCAATTTCTCCGCAAAAACTGCATGATAAATTAGTAAATATTAATGTGATGTGAAATAAAATAGTTTTTGTCCACTTTTCATCGAGGAAAAGCAGAAATTTTGAAGAAATATGACAAAAACTCAATTTTCTGGTACCCCACGTGGCCGCCATCTTGAATTTACCCATGATCCTCTGCTCGGGGGGTCATATAAATAGGCTCAAAAGGACCCCAGTATGATAAACGATAAAGTCCCGGAGTTTCAGTTCTCCAGTTTTTGTCGTTCCGGAGATAGGGCAGAATATTTGGTGGGGGGGGGGGGCCAGGCCAGGTAGGTTTAATATTGAAGGAATACGAGGAAAACAGAACTTTCCAGTTACACCCTAATATCATCCATTTTCAATTTCCTAATGATGCTCTGCTCCGAGTATTATGCTACAGGCTCAAAATAACTTCAATATCATAAGCTATAACTGCGCTAAGTTACAGCTCTCAACGTTTATTCATTTTGGATCACCAGGGACAAATTATCTTAGAACGAAGTGGGGTGGCTGAAACCACCTAAACCAATTAGGTTTACATAATCGCCTGTGTAAAAGGAAACAATCGCCCCTATTTTCATGTAAAACTTGAGGATTCAGCTTTCCATCTCGTAAAATGGGGGGAAAAAGCTGGACATGCTCAAGGCTGGCCAGGTTAGTTTTTCTGGGTTATTCTTGCATTTACCAGGTTTACCCCATGTTGAAGTGTTTACTCCATCAGACGTCCTCAATGCTCACCCATTAACATTCGATGAGTTATTTGTTTGATCTGATCTGTCATCACAGCACCCGAGCTAGCGTATCTAATTCCGCTTAAGTCGGTGCTAGGGGCCGTGTGGATATTTCATAATCTCCACATGAACCGCTACAATAAATGCGCGGTTGAGATACTAAGGCTACGTCCGAGAATCCACCGTATTCTCGGGACTGCATGTTTGGTGCTCAGGGAAGCTTTCCTGTTGAGTGATGGGGTTGCTTTTTAGTCGCCAGACGTCGTCAATTTCTCCCACCTCTTGCTTATCGCTCCAATTTCAATCTTTCTACTTTCAAGTTTGAGAGATGAATAGCTGATTTTTTTTCTGGAAAGCCGTGAAATTACGACGGGATAGCTAAAAGAGCTATATGGTCAGAGAAGGGACTCTAAAACCAAGAAAAATCAAAGGGGCAGTTATCAAGCAATGGGGACCGGGAACATGCAACATACAATGGTAAATGAACTTTTCTTTGGGGCTCGCAATTTTTTAAAGCTAGCACTTTGTGCCTTTATAACAAATCAAATTAGGGGCTTTTTATTCTCGGAAGAAAGCATCATGGGTAAATTCAGATTTGACGAAACGGTAGTGTACCTTGAAAATTTTGTATTTGGAGTATTTTCTTCAAAATTGGTGTATTATTCTACGTAAAACTACCCAATAATATCTTATATCACACCAGATGATTAATTACTAACTCGCAAGGTAATTTAGGCAAAGAAAATTGCACAAGTAAAAAGTTTGAGAAATCGATCCGAAAATCAGACAAAATGACTTATTTTTATAATATGAGGTCACCGTGACATCATCATAGAGACCATCTTGAATTTTGTTACATTTTCTGGTAGCACTGGAACCCTAGATATAGTGTGGCAAGTTTTAGCTTCCTAGCCTCAAGGATAATGAAAATAATGAAGATATTGGTAAGCTATCTATTTTTTAATTGGTAATATTTCCCCTTAACCCTACCTGGCCTGGAGGGGGGGGACATTATGCCCCCCCTATCAAACTTTCTGCGCTATCTCCGGAACGACAAAAAACAGAGAGCCGAAACCCCGTGACTTTATAGTTTATCATATTTTGGTCATTTTTAGCCCATTTGCATAACCCCCGAGCAGAGGATCATGGGTAAATTCAAAATGGCGCCGATGTGGGGTACCAGGAAATTGATGTTTTTGCCATATTCCTTTAAAATTTCTGCTTTTCCGCGATGAAAAGTGGGCGAAAACTATCACATTAATATTTACTAATTTATCATGCAGTTTTTGCGGAGAAATTGCATAAATAAAAAATTCGGAAAATCTGACCGAAAAATCGACCAAAAATGCGGTTTTTGAAAAATGACGTCACTGTGACGTCATCAGAGAGGCCATCTTGGATTTTTTTTTACATTTTCTGGTAGAGCTTGACCCAGGGGTATAGCGTGGTAAGTTTCAGCCTACTAGCTCAAGGGATAAGAGAATGCCCCCCAGGCCACGACAGGTCCCAAAACGCCCAGGCCAGATAGGGTTAAATGCCCTTTTGGGGGCCAGAGGGCGTCACATGATCCAAAGTGATGGGCACCCCTTCTGATATTGTTCTGTATGCCTCAAGTAATGGATGTGCCAAGTTTGGTGCTTTGGTCCAGTGTGTCACGATCTTTTTGCTAAGCCACCTCACTAATACCCCCGGGCAGAGGATCATGGGTAAATTCAAAATGGCGGCCATGTGGTATCCGCGAAAGTCGTGTTTTTCAATCTTTTCGCTCCATTTCTTCACATTTTCCTTGCCTAAAAGGCCTTGAACGTATTTTATTTATGCAAAACTAATTATTTTATATTTTATTTGATTTTTTTCGAGAGAAAAATCGGAAAAATTAAAATTTCGAAAAATCGACCCCAAAAAGCCCGAAAAATGGCTTCCGAGAAGATGACGTCATCATGGCGGCCATCTTGGATTTTTTTACATTTCCTGGTAGAGCTTGAACCAAAGATACTGTGTGGTAAGTTTCAGCGCTCTAGCCTTAGTGGTAGAGGAAATATATAGGGGTGGGGGGGCACTTTCCGCCCCCCCCCCCAGGCTGCGATACACCCCAAATCGCCCAGGCCAGATAGGGTTAAAGGTTGGATTGAGTCCGGAGGTCAAAGGACAACTGACCTCCGGACTTCCCCAGAGATTCCCGAAGATTATCGGAGATACAGGCAAATCGAAAACAAGCGTATTTGGAATCTCATTAGCAGGAGATTACTTTCTGTCTGCGAAGGCTTATCACTGAAAATGACCTCATCATCAGACCGTAAGTGACCGTCTCATCGCGAAGGACTATACCCCGGGATCACGCTGAAATCATAACGGCCATGACCTCCGGCTTAAGTAGGTCAATACGGCTGTATCCGCGCTTTCATTACTACTCAGGGAAGATTCGCCATATGGCTGAAGACCATTCGCCATATGGCTGGGTGGAAACTGCCCCCCCTACATATTTTCGCTACCGCTAAGGCTAGAGGGCTGAAACTTACCACACTATATCTTTGGATCAAGCTCTACATGAAAATGTAAAAATTCCGATATGGCCGCCATGATGACGTCACTGTGACGTCATTTTCAAAAAGAGCATTTTTGGACAATTTTGCGGTCAAAATCTTCGAATTTTTTTATTTCCCTTTTTTCTTCGCAAAAACTGCATGATAAATTAGTAAATAATAATCTGATATGAAATAAAATAAGTTTTACCCACTTTTTCGTACAGAAAAGCAAAAAAATTGAAGAAATATGACGAAAACATTACTTTTTTTGGTAACCCACATGGCCGCCATTTTCAATTTACCCATGATCCGCTGCTCGTGAGGTTATGCAAATAGGCTCAAAATGACCCCAATATGATAATCTAAAAAGTCACAGAGTTTCAGCTCTCAATTTTTTTGTCGTTCCGGAGAT
The DNA here is from genome assembly GCA_036873755.1 of Hanleya hanleyi. Taxonomy (NCBI): domain Eukaryota; kingdom Metazoa; phylum Mollusca; class Polyplacophora; order Lepidopleurida; family Hanleyidae; genus Hanleya; species Hanleya hanleyi. The sequence goes on from JAVTVY010052333.1 coordinate 26,014, forward strand.
ACGAGCAAAAATACCAACAGGGAGGGGAGGGGGGAAGTGCCCCCATCCCCCTAGGCCAGGTAGGGTTAAATCCATGATTATTGACTGTTTTGTTATGTGCCCAGATTGTAACTATATTTGAAAATGCCGGGCAGCCTCAAGAAGTAGGCTAGACAATCCCTGAACGTCACCAGGAGATCATAGTTTCCTGACACTTAAATAGTCACTTTGTCGCATGTAGCTATTCTCTCTATTGAATGTAGTTTGTCCATGTCCATGTTAATTCTGTGTTTTGCATATTCCTCCCGCTCCCCGCACTCGCATTCATTCATTCATTCATTTATTCATTCATGCGTTCAGTCGCATAGTGTTCATTCGCGAGTCGTACCGTTTACTAGACGACTACGAGCCGGGCGAAATGTGCGTCGGGAGAAATCTGTTTATAAATGCGGTTATGTAATACACTGCCGCGATGTCTCCAATTATTTTTGAATACGCGGACGAGCGATACGCTAACTTGGTAAATATTAAATGTTCCGGTTAAAATAAGAATAGGGTGAAACTAGCTGTGCAGGCTCTTTTGTATCGAGATGGATATAAACTCCCTGCCTTAGACCACTCCACGCATTTGCTCGATGGAGTGATTTGAGTTTCTTCACGAAACCTTGTGCTTGTCTTCCAGGTATGTAGTTTATATGCCATTTCTCCCATATTCTAGACCGTATGTATTGCTTTGATATGTTCTAACCGTACATATAAATAGTATATACATATATTCTGTCGGAGGCTAACGTAATGCTAATAGTAGTATACACCGAGCATTTCGAGCCAAAAGCGCTTCACTGCGCATGCGCAGAACCTTTTGTGACGTCACAGCGACCTGTTTTGGGGCGGCTTTGGGGCGGTGTGCGCATGCGTGTGGTTGGTGGGATGGAGGTGGTGGTGGGTTTAAGATGGCGGCTGTGGTTGGTGGGATGGAGGTGGTGGTGGGTTTAAGATGGCGGCTGTGGTTGGTGGGATGGAGGTGGTGGTGGGTTTAAGATGGCGGCTGTGGCTGGTGGGATGGAGGTGGTGGTGGGTTT
>JAVTVY010052334.1:0-26768 GCA_036873755.1 Hanleya hanleyi
CACCATTATTTTCTCTCTTTGAAAAGCAAATGCATTCTTTCTGCTCTTTAACCATTAAATTAGTTTCAATTAATTGACCGCAATGGTCGGCTGACAATGAAGAGATTAGTTTCATCGGACTCCCGGCGAATTCAAAATCACAAATTCGCGTATATCATTGTATTAGTAGATACAGGACAAGGGCATATTCTGTAACTTAATACTTGTTGATATTTTCTTTATTTTCTTTTCAGGACATGCTTGGAACACTTTTGTCACGACTGAGAAGCAGAATTTTTGTCACGGCTGAGAGACTAGGCCCAACTCTCCCAGTGACGCCAATGATGTCCTCGGGAAAACGATCTAATGAAGAAATACAGATTACGTCATTTTCTGAGAATCAAACCTAGTAATTTCCTGATTGCTCTTCATAGGGAAATATTGTGGAAGGGCTTTTCAATATTGTGGAAGGGCTTTTCAAATTGTTCATGTCAATAAAACGAACAGCAAATTAATCAAGCGGCCGACACTACTTGGAGGCCCATATCAGGGCCAACTCGTCTGAGACGATATACAATCTTCCCAGCTGGAATGAGCTCATCCCGCCCGGTATATCGGCTAAACAAGAAACATAAATTGCTTGCCCTTTCTAACAATTCACTGTATCCCTTCGATCCTTGATTAACAAATGTATTAAAATACTTTCATAGAATTGGGTGGGGTCTGTAGAATGAAAGTTTGAACAAGCCACGTGTTGGCTGTACATTTTCCCGCCGTACGGAGTTGCAATAACATCACGTGATCAATACTTGGATAGCATGGCACGTGGGCCAAACTTGCGCACGGTTCCTGCTGCATAGTATATCCAGCGAACACAACCTCAATATATTATACCTTCGTAACAGTGAGATACGACTCGCATAAAAATAAAACTGTTTCAAAGCTGAAAAAGAATTCCCTTTTACCTCTCTCCGATCATTATTCTGGCTTGAAATATGGCTCGACTGCAGCTGTTCTGTCATTTACACTCACCTGTTTACCCATTTTTATTCAAGCATATATAGGCCTAACATGATACGCATTAATCCACGATCTACGTTTTAATTAATCAGAAAACTGGTTCGATCTGTTTCAGATATAAATGCATTCTGGAATATTTCAGACGAAAGACAGATCGATAAATGATGGTGACGAAACAGCCAAATGTACAACCGTGTTTTTATCTAATATTACCTCATGGGTTCAGCAAAATTAATTCACATTTCAGACAGTATGACTTAGAGAATAAGTAGACAGAAAACCTATTAGTTTATTCCATCTTTTTATTTTTTAAACTTTTAATCCCAACCCACGCATGCAATTGTAGATACCAGTTCGGATTGCCGGCCGTACGTTTGTCCCATCATCCGGCTTCATCTGAAAATATAGTAGGCCCTAGCATAAAATGTAGGCCTGTTCCGTTTAATTACCACCATATGAAAGTTAAAAGGAAGCTATAATGACCGTAGTAGAAATGTGCAGAAAAGAAGCATTTTCAAAAATTTCTGTTAGGGCATTTCACGTCGGCCATCGATCGTTATCGGTGCTTTTCATGCATGTTTCATTCAAATAGAATTTCAGTCGCGCGCAGTTCTGTTTTCTCGAAAGATAATCATGGTATTTATCAATTTTGGGATTACTGGTTGAATAAATTATTCGATGTTAACGAACGTTAGAAACATAACAAGCGATCCATAGCCGGTCGTGTACAGACAACAAGTACGAGCGCGGAACTAGATATCGGCCTATTTGAAATGGCCGATAGTTTGATCGGGACACGTGGCGGTCAGCTTCCCCATGCAGGGTTATCAATTGCAGGCTCAGCGGTTACCAAGAAACGAGCCGGCAAGGCCAGTCTGCCAGCCTCGCGTGTCAAAGACAGACAGACGTGTATATTTAGACTTTTAGCTACCATTTTACTTCTTAACAAGCGGACAAAAAGGGGGATTTTTTTTTATTCAGTGGGGGGAATGGGTCCGTTGACAGACCCAAAATGACCCTAGCGGAATCCCTGGAATCCCAAGGTACCCACCAATAGAAGCAAGAGCACACCAACAGCTAAATGATGGGATTGCCCTGGCCACTGATAGTAAGTTTAATCGTGGTGAAAGCAGATATCATATTATAATTTAACATAAAGACCAGGCATTTTTTTGTTTCTGGATTATCGAAGGTACTGCAGGATTTTTCCACTACGGAGGATGGGCCTGGCAAAAATGTTTCCCCTGGGCCAGTTTGCAAGATTGAGGTTGGAGAAAAAAAATTATGCATGTCAAGTTTTCATTCAGAACACACACATATAAGCATATTTCGAAATTTGCACTACATTGTAGCTCAGACTGGACGAACAGATGCAAACTACATAAAAATATTATTGTTTCCAACTATCAAAGGAATACATCTGTTTCTGTAACAGTTCACAGCCAGGAGTGTTCACCTCGAATTATTTAGGCCTACTAATGATGTTTTATTTTGAATATTTGAATATGATCTGTGAACATGAAATGTACAAAAGTTGTCTAGTTTGAATCATTGATTAATAAAAAAAACATTGGTTTAACTGGGTCTAGTTTAAAAAAAAAGTTGAGAAAAATAAAAGTATTTATTTTAAGTAAGTCATTCAGTATTTAAATACTAGAACTATCATCAATTATTGGTTTCATAAATTATAGTTTCAGTGAACATTCACCAAACTTTGCGATCATGTTCGTCATCTACATGCGAGAAAATATAATTGATGGGGCCCAACCGTTCGGAAACCTGTCATCGGTACCACGAAGGGAGATAACTCGTGGTGACAGTGTCGCCACTCTGGTTAGTTTCGTTTTCTCCGGCGAGACGGGACTTATCGTTACCTGCTTTCAGTGGACAGAGATTGCCGAAAAATCTCCATTCGTAGAGAATTCAATGCCACTTGACAAAGATCTTCGTAACGTGGTATTTCGTTGGATGAAATATCTTTGACATGGACGCCTGTCCAATGAAAAAACACGGTATTCAAATCACCTTTGTGTGGAGTCGCAGTGCACCAGTTAACAACAACAACGACCACAGACGTTGGTCGCGAACTCGGGACAAGATTCGAGGATTAAAATTAGTTTATCTAGATACATAAATAATGAATACTATATGCCTCAAAAGGATTTGAGGGCCAACACACAGAAGCATTTTACAAGTAATGAATCCAACCACCCAGAGAAGTGGTTTATTTCAAGATACACCCACCTAGACCAGTCTTTTCGATGAGCAGATTAAGGGCGAGTTGTAAATCACTCTCCTGAAATGCTTTGGGGGAGCTGTCGCTCTCCTTGTCAATTGCTCGCCTAAAACACTACTGGGAGAGCTATCGCTCTGCTGGGACGAACTTTTTTTTTCAAATTTTCTGTTCAACTATTACTAGTATAATTTAAATGGAATATATTTATCAGTTTTATGTAATTTTCAGTTTTTTAATTAATTTCTAATGTACATGTATGTAAATTATTGTAAATATTTTCAACTTGGTATATACTATTTTTCGTCTGCTTCGCAATAATGGCATTGTTTATTTTAGAATATACAATTCAATTCAAATCTATTTACCGGGTTCATCTTTCTCGGACCCAGAATGAACAAGAATGGATATTCCATGGACCTTCCCTTCAAGGTGCCTCAAGATATTACTCTTCGTTACGGAATTGGTACTACCCTCTACATAGCTGTCAAATGCTTTTTTGGCCGCCCCGCGGAGATAGGATGTCCGGAGATCTTGTCTTTATACCGTGCACACAGCTTGCACCAGACGAATGTGACGTACTGCCGACCATCCCTCTCCTCGGTTGTAAAACCGATGTGTTGTTGAACGGCTGTTCCCCAGTTGTTGAAAGTTTTCAACTTCACTTTATTTCCTTTCGGAATGCCTGCCATCGCTAAAGAGACGATACAAGAAATGTTCAACAGGATTATCGCTCGAGCAAAAGACGGAAGCTGCATGTCACGTACGCCGATCTCCAGCAGCTCTCATCGGTACAAATTGCCCGCCCAGAGAAACACGTGCTCGCTGATTTCCCTGTAACAGATGATGAACCAATGATCGTGCTCGTTGTGTCTTAATAAGCCAATCACGCATCACTTTGCAAAAGGTGTTTGGTCAGGACGTTCGCGTTATGCGCATGTCAAAAGTTAGTCAAGTTTATTTCCGCTTTCTGTTTGAGTTTTCTTCGGAGGTACTCGTTCAAAATTAAAGTAAGTTTTACGTGAGGCAATTCTATTGTTTTATGATACCATTTAGCTGGATTTCGTTACAATTATGGGCGAGTGATAAATCGGTCGCCTGGAGGTCTTTGGGCGTGTGTGGGCGCGAGCGCGAGCGATCGCTCGCCCTTCCTCGCAGAGACTGTAGACCAGCAATATTTTTACGACGACACCCACCCACATATTTTTTTTTTTCTTTGCCGTCCGGGGGGGTACATATGCTTATCTGGAACAGCCCTTAGGAGTCACACTGCCATGTATAATCAAAACAACACATAATGAATTGAGTTCCCGTACATTTTTGTGAAAAAAAAAAAAAAAAAAAAATTGGTGAATGGCCGAACTTTAACCATCTGATGATTGACCCAATTATTTACAATCCATCTGATGAATGACCTATTATTAACCCTTCGTCTGACATACCTTCACTCTGAGCGATGAGCACTGTAGCATGTAGTGTCCAATCATCATCTTCTGCCTCTCGCGCTGACGACAACGATTTCTCCCCGAACTCTTTGGCAGTATCGAACTCATCCATCTCTAAGTAACATCTGCCGATCTCATGATATAGCCATGTACTCTCTAGGGCTGTCTTGCTCAATGGTACTTTCTTCTCCCATCTGCATTAAAATAATCAGTGAGACAACAATATTAAGAGTAGCATCGTTTTTAAAGATATTCAGTCATTAACATTGTGACGGATTAACTGTGTTAAGTTTCTAAGAGACCTTAATTATTAATTTCGGGGACATGAAGTTTTTGAAAAACATGATCGCAATTGCAATTTCCTCCAGTGACAGCCCACACAATTCGGAAAACTCACCTCGGCAAAAATAATGTCATACATGTAGTAATATAATTCCTATTTAACACCATGTAAATATTGCTGAGTTGAACTGATTATCCCACGGCATTTACCTTGGCAATTGCTGATTGCTGAGGTGAATTGTGTGGGCTGCAGTGATGAGACAAATAACACATGTACATCTCGAAATTTCTTGCTGTAGCTGTGATGACTTCTAATGCTGGGGGTGTTAACTCAGGACAATGCAGGGTTCTGCGGTCTTCTGCTGCGAATGCCTTTGTTCCTATTTCCGTTTTACCAAGCTTTTGTAGTCTGCTAGATAATGAAAGGCAGTGCTGGCCACACTGTCAAACTGTTTCGCCTGCATTTCTTCTGTAGCACATGGCAAAAGTTAGGCAAAACGAAAACAGGTACACAGGCAATTCTTGGGGGAGACAGCAGGACCCTGCATTGTGTAAGTCACTCTGCTTTGTGTAAGTCACCCTGCATGTGTAAGTCACTCTGCTTTGTGTAAGTCACCCTGCATTGTGTAAGTCACTCTGCTTTGTGTAAGTCACCCTGCATTGTGTAAGTCATCCTGCTTTGTGTAAGTCACCCTGCATTGTGTAAGTCACCCTGCATTGTGTAAGTCGCCCTGCATGTGTAAGTCACCCTGCATGTGTAAGTCACCCTGCTTTGTGTAAGTCACCCTGCATTGTGTAAGTCACTCTGCTTTGTGTAAGTCACCCTGCATTGTGTAAGTCCCCCTGCTTTGTGTAAGTCACCCTGCATTGTGTAAGTCACCCTGCATTGTGTAAGTCACCCTGCATTGTGTAAGTCATCCTGCATTGTGTAAGTCACCCTGCATTGTGTAAGTCACCCTGCTGTGTGTAAGTCCCCTGCATTGTGTAAGTCACCCTGCATTGTGTAAGTCACCCTGCATGTGTAAGTCACTCTGCTTTGTGTAAGTCACCCTGCATTGTGTAAGTCATCCTGCTTTGTGTAAGTCACCCTGCTTTGTGTAAGTCACCCTGCTTTGTGTAAGTCACCCTGCATTGTGTAAGTCCCCCTGCATGTGTAAGTCACCCTGCATTGTGTAAGTCAACCTGCATTGTGTAAGTCACCCTGCATTGTGTAAGTCACCCTCCATTGTGTAAGTCACCCTGCATGTGTAAGTCACCCTGCTTTGTGTAAGTCACCCTGCATTGTGTAAGTCACCCTGCATGTGTAAATCACCCTGCTTTGTGTAAGTCACCCTGCATTGTGTAAGTCATCCTGCTTTGTGTAAGTCACCCTGCATTGTGTAAGTCACCCTGCATTGTGTAAGTCACCCTGCATTGTGTAAGTCACCCTGCATGTGTAAGTCACCCTGCATTGTGTAAGTCACCCTGCATGTGTAAGTCACCCTGCTTTGTGTAGTCACCCTGCATTGTGTAAGTCACTCTGCATGTGTAAGTCACTCTGCTTTGTGTAAGTCACCCTGCATTGTGTAAGTCATCCTGTTTTGTGTAAGTCACCCTGCATTGTGTAAGTCACCCTGCATTGTGTAAGTCACCCTGCATTGTGTAAGTCATCCTGCTTTGTGTAAAGTCACCCTGCATTGTGTAAGTCACCCTGCATTGTGTAAGTCACCCTGCTTTGTGTAAGTCCCCCTGCTTTGTGTAAGTCACCCTGCATTGTGTAAGTCACCCTGCATGTGTAAGTCACTCTGCTTTGTGTAAGTCACCCTGCATTGTGTAAGTCATCCTGCTTTGTGTAAGTCACCCTGCTTTGTGTAAGTCACCCTGCTTTGTGTAAGTCACCCTGCATTGTGTAAGTCCCCCTGCATGTGTAAGTCACCCTGCATTGTGTAAGTCAACCTGCATTGTGTAAGTCACCCTGCTTTGTGTAAGTCACCCTGCATTGTGTAAGTCACCCTGCTTTGTGTAAGTCACCCTGCATTGTGTAAGTCACCCTGCTTTGTGTAAGTCACCCTGCATTGTGTAAGTCACCCTGCTTTGTGTAAGTCACCCTGCATTGTGTAAGTCACCCCTGCATTGTGTAAGTCACCCTGCATTGTAAGTCACCCTGCTTTGTAAGTCCCCCTGCTTTGTGTAAGTCACCCTGCTTGTGTAAGTCACCCTGCATTGTGTAAGTCCCCCTGCATTGTAAGTCACCCTGCTTTGTGTACGCACCCTGCATTGTGTAAGTCACCCGGCTTTGTGTGTGTCACCCTGCATTGTGTAAGTCACTCCGGTTTTGTAAGTCACCCTCCATTGTGTAAGTCACCCTGCATGTGTAAGTCACCCTGCTTTGTGTACGTCACCCTGCATTGTGTAAGTCACCCGGCTTTGTGTAAGTCACCCTGCATTGTGTAAGTCACCCGGCTTTGTGTAAGTCACCCTGCATTGTGTGAGTCCCCCTGCATTGTGTAAGTCACCCTGCTTTGTGTAAGTCACCCTGCATTGTGTAAGTCACCCTGCATGTGTAAATCACCCTGCTTTGTGTAAGTCACCCTGCATTGTGTAAGTCACCCTGCATGTTGTGTAGTCACCCTGCATTGTGTAAGTCACTCTGCATGCAAGTCACTCTGCTTTGTGTAAGTCACCCTGCATTGTGTAAGTCATCCTGTTTTGTGTAAGTCACCCTGCATTGTGTAAGTCACCCTGCATTGTGTAAGTCATCCTGCTTTGTGTAAAGTCACCCTGCATTGTGTAAGTCACCCTGCATTGTGTAAGTCACCCTGCTTTGTGTAAGTCCCCCTGCTTTGTGTAAGTCACCCTGCATTGTGTAAGTCACCCTGCATGTGTAAGTCACTCTGCTTTGTGTAAGTCACCCTGCATTGTGTAAGTCATCCTGCTTTGTGTAAGTCACCCTGCATTGTGTAAGTCACCCTGCATTGTGTAAGTCCCCCTGCATGTAAGTCACCCTGCATTGTGTAAGTCAACCTGCATTGTGTAAGTCACCCTGCTTTGTGTAAGTCACCCTGCATTGTGTAAGTCACCCTGCTTTGTGTAAGTCACCCTGCATTGTGTAAGTCACCCTGCTTTGTGTAAGTCACCCTGCATTGTGTCACCCTGCATGTGTAAGTCACCCTGCATTGTGTGTCACCCTGCATTGTGTAAGTCACCCTGCATTGTGTAAGTCACCCTGCTTTGTGTAAGTCACCCTGCTTTGTGTAAGTCACCCTGCTTTGTGTAAGTCACCCTGCATTGTGTAAGTCCCCCTGCATTGTGTAGGTCACCCTGCTTTGTGTACGTCACCCTGCATTGTGTAAGTCACCCGGCTTTGTGTAAGTCACCCTGCATTGTGTAAGTCACCCTGCATTGTGTAAGTCACCCGGCTTTGTGTAAGTCACCCTGCATTGTGTGAGTCCCCCTGCATTGTGTAAGTCACCCTGCTTTGTGTGAGTCACCCAGCTAAGTGTAAGTCACCCTGCTTTGGGTAAGTTACCCTGCATTGTGTAAGCCACCCTGCATTGTGTGTGTCACCCTGCTTTGTGTAAGTCACCCTGCTTTGTGTAAGTCACCCTGCATTGTGTAAGTCCCATTTATATAATTTTCACTTCCAACTTACATTCTGTTGATTAAAGACCTGATTGAAGAATCTATCCTGAAACAGTGTCAATACCAGATAAAAGACTCGAAAAGTCTTTGGCAATCAAAAGTGAGTGAGTGAGTGAATATGATTTAACGTCACTTTCAACTATATTTCAGTCATATCACGATGTTGGGTCCTATTCCTTTTCACACCTGGGAACCCCACGGGTGCCTCAGTTAGTCGCCTCTTATGACAAGCTGTCTGAGGAGCTGAGGTCTATTCTTACCATGACTGCGGTGTGCACAATGACATCCCAGGTCAATCCCCGGAAGCCCCACGGGGCTGGCAATCAAAATGTTCAGGTTAACCTAAACACTTAAACCATGCTTCATATACCACCTGGATTCATACACCTACAGGCATTAAACTTTCCAGGCTTTTTCCAGGATAAATAACACTACACATACTCTCTAGTTAATTTACACTGCATACTATTTTATGGGTACAGTCGGAGGAGATAATTTACACTGCATAATATTTGGTTGGCTGGTTGTTTGAAGTTTAACGTCGCACCCAACCTTATTGGTCACACGGTGACGACCCAAACAAACATACCCTAGCAAAACCCTAACAAAAACCTAACCAAAACTACAACAAAAATTTGAATTTCGATTTTTGAAAATTAGGCTCCATAATATTTGGTCACAATTGGGAGATATTTTACACTCCATAATATTTGATGGTCACAATTAGGGAAGATAATTTACACTCCATAATATTTGATGGTCACAATTAGAGAAGATAATTTTCACTCCATAATATTTGATGGTCACAATTAGGGGAGATAATTTACACTCCATAATATTTGATGGACACAATTAAAGGAGATAATTTACACTCCATAATATTTGGTGTCACAATCAGGGGAGATAATTTACACTCCATAATATTTGATGGTCACAATCAGGGGAGATAATTTACACTGCATAATATTTAATGGTCACAATTAGGGGAGATAATTTACACTGCATAATATTTGATGGTCACAATTAGGGGAGATAATTTACACTGCATAATATTTAATGGTCAAAATTAGGGGAGATAATTTACACTGCATAATATTTGACGGTCACAATTAGGGGAGATAATTTACACCGCATAATATTTGATGATCACAATTAGGGGAGATAATTTACACTCTATAATATTTGATGGTCACAATCAGGGGAGATAATTTTCACTCCCTAATATTTGATGGTCACAACCAGGGGAGATAATTCATACTCCATAATATTTGATGGTCACAATCAGGAGAGGTAATTCACACTGCACAATACCTGATGGTCATAAATCACACTGCACAATATTTCATGATCACATCAAGGGGAGATAATTCACACTGCAATATTCGATAGAATCAGAGCAGATAATTTACATGGCAATTGGTATATCATTTGATGGTAACATCCCGCCATTTCTTACTAGCACTGAAAGGGCAATCCACATATAAAATTCGAACCGGAGACAGATACATTTGGTAGTAGAAAAAACGCAGCTCCAGTCTTGAATGGTTGTCATCATCCAATGGATACTTACATTTTCACCGCAGATTTGAAGTCTCCTTTCCGAGCATAAACTCTGCCAATGTTATCTAAGGCCCTCGACCTAGCTTCATCCAAATTACTGAAAAAAAATCAAAGCTAGATTATATAATGTGTCAAAGCTAATTTTTCAGGATTTTGGTCATGCACCAAATATTTTTCCCTGGGGCACAGTAAATAGACATCAAAATGAATGCATTTAACTATCTACAGGAAAATGTTAATAGAACTGGATAAAACTGGTGGATTATCAAATGTGATGAAATCGTAGTAAAAAAATACTTCCAAGACCTCTGCATACTTTAATCAACCATTTAATGTTGTATCAGGATTTGCTTTTTCGTCAAAATTAATGAGAATTCAAAAAGGCTCTCGCAATCTAACTCTACGAGAATCCACAGAAATCCAAAGTAATCATATTTATCTGGGTTGCTACAATTTTATGGGAATATGTTGGATTCCCATGAATTCATTTGAGGGAGTGCCAACAAGAATCGGATTTCCATGGAAAAGCAAGCCCTTTTGTATTAATACAATATTCAGCAATAAGCAGACCACACAAGCGCATGTGGCAATAAGCTGAATATAATATTTTTCACATAAATCTACCGTTATACATGTAGTTCATAGTTGCCCATCCCTAGGCACATGTTACTAATGTTGCCCATCCCCAGGTAGATGTTACTAATGTTGACCATCCCTAGGTACATGTTGCTAATGTTGCCCATCCCTAGGTAGATGTTACTAATGTTGACCATCCCTAAGTACATGCTACTAATGTTGCCCATCCCTAGGTAGATGTTACTAATGTTGACCATCCCTAGGTAAATGTTACTTATGTTGCCCATCCCTAGATACATGTTACTAATGTTGACCATCCCTAGGTACACGTTACTAATGTTGCCCATCCCTAGGTAGATGTTACTAATGTTGACCATCCCTAGGTAAATGTTACTAATGTTGACCATCCCTAAGTACATGCTACTAATGTTGCCCATCCCTAGATACATGTTACTAATGTTGACCATCCCTAGGTACACATTACTAATGTTGACCATCCCTAGGTACATGTTACTAATGTTGACCATCTCTAGGTACATGTTACTAATGTTGCCCATCCCATGATACATATTACTAATGTTGACCATCCCTAGGTACATGTTACTAATGTTGCCCATCCCTAGGTACATGTTACTAATGTTGACCATCCCTAGGTACATGTTACTAATGTTGCCCATCCCTAGGTACATGTTACTAATGTTGACCATCCTTAGGTACATGTTATTATTGTTGCCCATCCCTAGGTAGATGTTACTAATGTTGCCCATCCCTAGATACATATTACTAACGTTGACCATCCCTAGGTATATGTTACTAATGTTGCCCATCCCTAGGTACATGTTACTAATGTTGACCATCCTTAGGTACATGTTACTATTGTTGACCATCCCTAGGTACATGTTACTAATGTTGCCTATCCCTAGGTAGATGTTACTAATGTTGCCCATCCCTAGATACATATTACTAATGTTGGCCATCCCTATAGGTACATGTTACTAATGTTGACCATCACTAGGTACATGTTACTAAAGTGAGTACTTACTTCTGTTCCCCGATCTCTTGGTCCTGTTCATGATGATCCAGTGCCATATCATAGTTGCCCATCTCTAGGTACGCGTTACCTATCTGGCTGTGTAAATTAGCGATGATCTCGTCTCTGTTAGACACCTCGTCGTCTGACCACGACTCCACTGTCTTCAAAGTCTTCTTAGCCTTCTCCAAACTCTGTTTATATTTACCTCTAGACTGTGCTGTAATCACAAATCAGTTCCTGGTTATTGTAGATGTCGTAATATTCAGGGGAAGTTCAACTTCATCTTTCGCACTTCAATTTGAAAGCATTTTTGTGGGGTGTACGTCTATTTATCAGATGTAAAAAATTTCAACGAGACACTCGCAAGAAACATCCCTCACCCCACAAGTTAGCAAAAGTTTGTTTTGCAAGAATAATACAATTACAGTAAACAGATTAATTCCAACAGCTCTATGAGTTTTCTAACATTTTTATCGAAACTGCAAGATTTAAAAGTATAACAATTTGAGCTTAGGTCAAATGTTCTCTTACCTTCATCTATCTCTTCCAAGTTTTTGAGGACATATTTTGTTGGGTTAGAATGTTTTCCAGTTTGGGCCCCACCCCCCTGTTGAAGCTCCCGGTCCCGTTTACGGGCGTACAGAGGTTTCTGCTGTCTCCAGAACTCTGATCTGGTATCCAAATACTCCAGTCCATCCAGTATAAGACTCTTTACCTCCTGGCTCGTAGGCGTATCTCTGCCTGTCATGCCTACAATATGTCCAAATATGGTAATATAACAAATTTATAAATCAGACAAAGGCTTTGACTTGTAGACCCATCTCTGGTTTAGTTGTTGACTACAATATGTTCAAATAACATATAAGCTTATAAAACAGAATAAGGCTTTGACTTGTAGACCCATCTCTGGTTTAGTTGTTGACTACAATATGTTCAAATAACATAAGCTTATAAAACAGAATAAGGCTTTGACTTGTAGACATATCTCTGGTTTGGCAGTCATGGCTCCAGTCATGTACCATACGTCTAAATAAAATATGGTAATATACCCCCCGGTAAGCTTATAAACCGGAATAAGGCTTTCATATCTCATCCTGTCATGCCTACAATATGTCCAAATATGGTAATATTTATATAAGCTTATAAACCAGACCAACGCTTTGACTTGTAGACATGTCTCTGGTGATATAAGCTTATAAACCAGAATACATATATATCAGTCTTTCATGTCTACAATGTGTTCAGATATGGTGATATAAGCATATACCAGAATAAGGCTTTGACTTCTTGGCATATCTCATCCTGTCATGCCTACAAACAATATGTTCAAATATGGTGATATTTATATGAGCTTATAAACAAGAATAAGGCATGGCTTGTAAGCATATCTCAGGTATCTCTGTTGCCTATGATATGTCTAAATATAGTAGAAAAAAGCACTGAGAGTCCCCCAACTTTGGCAGTATTAAAATAGGGCCCTTGTTGAAGTGGTAACCAGCAATTGGTAAAAAAAAATTGACAGTTTAACCTAGCAGTGAAATCAGAAAATATAGGTCAATCTGATATATTATAAGGTTTCTGTGCCATGGTCACATGGATATGTGAGTTACGTTTGATAATCCTGTATATTCTAGAGACATGGTGGTAATGTAAGAAACAGATGGACATATTACATACATTCACACATGACGACAGAACTCCAATGCCAGTTTTGGTCGAAACACAAGGATGTATCCAGTCTAAGGTCACTTAGCCTAGGCATAATCATTCTAGAGTTTCGGTAGTTATAAACATATGAAACACCCAAATATAGGTCAGTCTACATGTAGGTTAATCTCACTTTGCAATAGACTTCTGCTTTATGACCAAATGTATGCGATACTGGGGCAGGTTTGGTGCTCCCAGGCAATAATTTTTCAGATAATTAAATAGTAACAAACTAACATCATCTGACCTGGTGACCCAAAAAACTGGGTCGATCTTACAGACTTTTGATAGACTTCTCATTTGTGATCACATGCATGTGTGGTGTAAGTTTGGTGTACCTACATGTAGGCATATTCAGTTTTGAGATATGATGGTAATGAGAAAACAAAGATGGATGGACGTACGTACGAACATGATGACAATACCCCAAGGACAATTTTGTCTGTAGTCAGAGTTGATGACCTGATGATGTGTCTCTGGTGTGAGTTCAGTAAGCCTAGGCATTATCATACTTGAAATATGGTGATAATAGGACAAAGTAGCCAAACATTCAATTGGCTGTTCTAATAAATGTGATCACTCTCTAAAATCATTGAAGTAACAGTGAAATAATGGATTGTTTGCTTGATTTGAGGCCATTTTGTCAATATCTTGTTCTAATAAATTTGATCACCCCCAGATTTTATGGTAGGAAATTTCACTTCCTGTGAGTGAATTATTAGAGGGATTACTGTATACAGGTTATACCAGGGTTCATACAGTTACAACAGGGAAAAAATTCCAGGAATTTTCCAGCACTTCCCAGGTCAATAATTTTAGTTTTCCACGAGTCTTTAGTACAATAACTCGCAACGAAGATGAGCAAATTAACGAAGTTCAGGAATAAATTTTGGCACAGTAATTAAATGTGCTGCACCAGATCACTGGTTCTCCCAGAAGACGAAAGAGTAGTTCTTCCAGAAGTTTTAACTTTATTTTTAAGCATTTTGCAGGTTAGCAATTAAATTCAAGGAGTTTTAAGGACTTTCCAGGAGACGAATGAACCCTGTTATACTTACTCTCATCCTGCAACAGTCGTTCTAAGAATTCCTTGTCTCCATACAGTTCTCCCAGTAGCTGTTTCACAGTTTTAGCATCACTAGCCGTCTGTGGGCGTCGTCTGTCTTTCCGTTCGTCCTCTTTCTTCGCAACAGGTTTGCTATATCCCCCACCTTTACCCTGTCGTCGACCTTTCTGTAATCAACATCATCTTAGCTACATATGCAAGTTTGTCATTGGGTTGAATTAATAAATTCAAATACTCCTGATTTTATCATGGAAAAAATTTACTTTTTTTTATTGAACATCGAATGTTCAGTGGTCCCTTCAGCAGATGTCACAATGTCATGTAAAGTTATGCGTGGAAAAAATAAGGCATTCTGCAAACAAACTAAAGAAGGTAATCGGCACCAATTTTCACCGCACATTTCTGTCTGAACAATCTCGAGTGATAGCTTGACATCATGCACATTCAAACAAAAAGAAATTCTACGAAATATGGAGCAAATTTCAACTTCAACTTAATCTAATAAAGAATGTACATTTATTCCACCTCATAATATTTTTGAGTACAATATTTTGGGGTAAAATGTTTTGCCTACATGTAATAAATCCAATACATAGAAACTAAAACCATTACATTTTTACTAAAATGTTTTAACATCATACAAAATTTGATCTTGCCGAATTAGAAACTTTTGAATTCATTAGTTGTTCAGAATAATATAATAACTTCTAACCTACAATCATTCTGGAGATAATTAGAATTTGAATATATCACTGCAAACATAGTACTTTTGATATAATATATGAAACAATGGCTGATTGTGTCTTTATTGTGTTGATGTAAAACATTATCTGTGTTTTACACATAGATTAAAATTCATTAAACTGACATCAAAATGACAAAAATCAAGAGTTCAATTAGTTTCCCTTCCCATGTGTTACTGCCATTTATACGAAATAAAGTACATGTACCAGTGCCTGTCCAGACTGAAATTTCATAATGTAAAGAAAACAAGAACAATTCTTATTCATTCAATATGAAAACAAAACAGGAATATCAAACACAGCAGTTCTAGAGAGAAGACCAGTGTATCACACAGAAGATAGTGAACCTCTAAATCTATAGACATTGTGAATAGGACAAATTGGCAGGTGCTGAACAAAGCAAGACAAAATCAAAGAAAATGTGCTGAAATATTGAATAAGTGCACACAACCTATACACAGGACTATAACTACCGAGTAATAAAAATGAATATAATAAGTCTCGTAATTCATCATCGGTGTGAGTATCGACTCGGAGAGCATGTCTTATCTATCCATACAAGAATTTGTCCATTCCTTCAAATGAGTGGCCGAGTGGTGAGCAAATATGGAATGACTGGTATATTTTCTCATCTGTGTCAAGTTCACCATCCATTTAGTCCTCTTCAAAACTGCTTTCCCAACTTCAGCGATGGATACTTGGCACCCACTATGCCGGGTGTTTCCAGTGTACTCATGCGTATAGTAGAAAGAACATTATCCAATGAATCGCCAAATGCACTGTTGTCTCAAAATATGCTAGCTACAATGAACTGTTGCCATATTTAACATACAATCATCTGCTGCCTTATTTTAGCATTGCTGCAAATTATCTGGCTACAAGCAGACGTCATCCCGGCCTACAGATGACTGTAACACGATAAATGTACTGCTGCCTTTGACTATAATCATCCTTGTTGATTCAGTACTGTGGTCAAGGGAGTTTTTCAAGTGCACTTGAACTTTCAAGTGCGGAAATTGCCTCAAGTGAAGTTTCATGAAATCATCCCCTGATGACCCTGTGACGAGGTTTCAGTCTCAAGTCACCGGACAGTACTTTTCCCTGATACACGTACATGTATACGTACTGGCTCTACACCCTGGCAGTGAAATCTAGGTCATAAAATTTCATTTATTCCTATGCATCAACATGGGGCCATGTTTTTAACTGGTGATCAATGCCAAATTTTCAACTTAAAGTTGCCAAATATTCCTTGTGCTATAAAAGCCTAGCAGTCCCCTTTCATTGAATAAAAGGATAGAACACATATTTACATTTACGCCAGTTATCACACCAAACATGTCACCATACTGAAGCATATCAGGGCTCGAAATTCCCACAAGCCCGTGGCTGGTGAATTTAGAACTTGTCTGGTTGAATTAAGTTCTGAAGCTAGCTAACTAGCCCAACTGGCTGGTTATAATTCAAGAATTTCTGCTCTGTGTAATGAAATATACCAGCCCGATGGTCTAGCAAAGTTCTATGGTAAATTCATGCCCTGCATATATAGCAAGAAATGAAGTTTCGTGACCCCGAATTTGCTGCAAGAAGGTCGATGGCGAGTTGAACACTGACCCGTGACAAGAGTCGTTCCATTTTGCCATAGCTAAGTATCAGGAAAGTTCGAGCTATTCGGTCAGTTCAAACAATGAAAAAAAGCAACACAGAGAATGAAAAGCCCCCAAATATGAAGATTAAATGAGGCAAAAAGAATTTGAAACACCTTATTTTCAAAACAAAACAAATCATCTCAATAAAATTCAAAGAGGATCAAACATGATTTACACTGTGTTTCCGGAGCTGGGAAGAAAGAAATGATGGTGTGATTTTAAACCAAGAATATTACTGGATATATGCAACCGGTATATACTAATGAAGTTTTATTTAAACAACAATGCCTCTATAGGATGTCATACAGTTTCAGAACCCTTCAATGATAATCACGGAATCAAAAGATTTTTAAGAATAAAATCAAGGATTTACATTGGCCAAAGGTGGAATCTGGAAACAAAATACAGCCAATCACAGAGCTGAACTGAAATCCCCCTGAACAACATGAGATAAAAAATGTTGTATCATATTCTCACAGAGTCGGTGTTTGCATGGTACAGGTCGCTCAGGATGAACAAGATTTTGATTAAAGATGTATGATAATGATATGCTCAAAGGTCTGATGGTATATATTGTCTATGTCTAGGGAAGAGAGAGGCCTAGCTACCTAAGGACATAGCGAAAATAACATCTCTTGGAAATAATAGAAATTGGGTTAACAATTTCATATGTTGCTTATGATGCAAATGTATGCCTTTATACGAAAATTAACTAAAAAAAATTCCTGATCCATATTGCTGGCAGATATGTCACTGAGAGAATATAGCGATGTTGAACAGTTTTGGCAAAGACATTAAACGAAAGATCATTGTATATCCAACATCTTCTTACTTGGTGCATGTAAATGTATCATAAAGAGCGATCGACTCAAGATCAGTTGAACAATTCTTGACAACTTTTCCAGAAATATATATGCTTCCATAGGAGAAAATTTCTGAAAGTTCAACTATCGGAGAGTTGTAAAAATATACTAAGGAAAATTTTGCCTGCTGGGAAATCTGAGATCTGGAGAATATCATGATGAGTTTGGCATTAAATATTCAATCTTCAATTCTGTTATCAAAACAACCAAATATTTTAAGGAAAAATAGAAAACACACAAAAATGAATCTCCCAGGCTAATACGTGACCTGCGAAGCCACAACATTAAATTAACCAATACAAGCATGACTGAATATAAAGCTTATCATTGTGGAGCATATAGTAAATCAAAACTAGTCTATAACTAAAAAATGTGCTCAGCTGAATTTTGTGCTAGACATTTCAGTCAATCGAAGAAATACTAATTATCTACAATAATTGTGCCACAGAAAGACAATTTAATTGAAGTTGTGCTGAAAGGTAATAGTGGTTACTGCTTTCTCTTTCTTTTCTTCATTTTTCTCTCGACTTGAAATTTCCACTTGTAGCATCTGTTTGCCATGAGGAATAATTAGGGTACGGAAATGTGAACAGATCATTTATGTCATTGAGTATGAGTTCCAAATCCAAGTATATTAGACAAATAAATTCTCCCTGCCAAATCACAATGTGCCAACCAATTTTTCTGTGCATGCTCATAAACAATCCCTCAATCTTCCACAACACTGCCACACATACCAGCCCCCACCCATCCCCAACACACATCCCTGAACATGGCCACCCAAAAAACAATCCCCCTAAACACTGTAAACCAAGTCCCTCAATATCCCTGAACAAGTTGAAAACTGAACATTTATAGCAGACACTCAACAAATATACAATATGTTGAGTAAAAATGCAATTTACCAACTCTAGTTGACAAATTATTTTACGATGTCAACTCAATATTATGGGTACTACAATGTACTGTTATAAAAGTCAAATCAAGTTTAGTATTATATATATCGACAAATCCGATCTTGAATAAGTGGAATTATAGTTCCTCAAAGGAGACAAATACACCTGAATGAATGATACAATTAATGGTTCTACCAAATACACCTGAATGAATGATACAATTAATGGTTCTACCAAATACACCTGAATGAATGATACGATTAATGGTTCTACCAAATACACCTGAATGAATGATACGATTGATGGTTCTACCAAATACACCTGAATGAATGATACGATTAATGGTTCTACCAAATACACCTGAATGAATGATACAATTAATGGATCTACCAAATCTACCTGAATGAATGATACAATTAATGGTTCTACCAAATACACCTGAATGAATGATACGATTAATGGTTCTACCAAATACACCTGAATGAATGATACAATTAATGGTTCTACTAAATACACCTGAATGAATGATACGATTAATGGTTCTACCAAATACACCTGAATGAATGATACAATTACTACCAAATGAATGAATGATACGATTAATGGTTCTACCAAATACACCTGAATGAATGATACAATTAATGGTTCTACCAAATACACCTGAATGAATGATACGATTAATGGTTCTACCAAATACACCTGAATGAATGATACGATTAATGGTTCTACCAAATACACCTGAATGAATGATACGATTAATGGTTCTACCAAATACACCTGAATGAATGATACAATTAATGGTTCTACCAAATACACCTGAATGAATGATACGATTAATGGTTCTACCAAATACACCTGAATGAATGATACGATTAATGGTTCTACCAAATACACCTGAATGAATGATACGATTAATGGTTCTACCAAATACACCTGAATGAATGATACAATTAATGGTTCTACCAAATACACCTGAATGAATGATACGATTAATGGTTCTACCAAATACACCTGAATGAATGATACGATTAATGGTTCTACCAAATACACCTATGGTTCTACCAAATACACCTGAATGAATGATACGATTAATGGTTCTACCAAATACACCTGAATGAATGATACGATTAATGGTTCTACCAAATACACCTGAATGAATGATACAATTAATGGTTCTACCAAATACACCTGAATGAATGATACAATTAATGGTTCTACCAAATAAACCTGAATGAATGATACAATTAATGGTTCTACCAAATACACCTGAATGAATGATACAATTAATGGTTCTACCAAATACCTGCTGCACACTGCATGAAAAGATACAGAGAAGCTGTGTAAAAAAAGTTGATAATTTTGTCTACGAAAAAAGACAGCAAATAGGGCTTTCAGTGCAATCAAACAGATGTGGCGATAAATGTATTGAAGCCGCAAACTCGGACTTGTGACATCAGTATGATTATGATCAGGTCATAGAATGTTGACTGCCCGTCGTACACGACTGTATCAGATGACCTATTGTGCCGAAAGTTGCACAACAATTGGGTATGATGACATCATTATATCAACAAATGCTTTACGTTTTAGCTTTAAGATATTTGTTTGCGTTACGATGGAAATGTCGCCAACAACATTTGCTGAGATTGCTCGCTACGACGATCGTAATCAAGACTCCCGACGTCATGGGTCAGCAGGCATGGTAACAGAGGGTTTCAAGTCTGATTTATTTCAACTTCGATCATGCCCCAAAATAGTAAACTGCTATTAAACATCACAAATTACCTATTACCTAAATTTAGCATCTAAAAAATATGGGGTACGGGGACAATTTGGTAGAACCTTTAAAATCTGCCTGTTGTAATAATGTAGGCAGAAAAAGTTTATTTTTATTGCTTTCCCACATGTAGTTGTATTTCCTCTTTCAGTGAGTTTTGGACCTTAATTACATGTATTGGGCAAAATTACTGGTACATGCGGGTGGATAAAATTTCTGAAAACTCAATATCACTTTGTTAGTTGATGGTAAATTATTTTGTAAACTCAGTTTGACACCTAATAAAATCAATATTCAGTATTATTATATTTATTAGAGTGTCTCCCTATATAAATTGTAATGAGATAAAACTGCATATTCCCCGGTCAATAAAACTGCATATTCCACCCCCATGGAATATACACTAGAGGGAGATAATTACACCAGAGGTCGTCCCGTTCTCTCAGTCGCGCTGCGAACCGCCGATCACGGAGCAGTTCGTCGAGTTGATTTAAGCTGGAGAACACAGCAGAAATAAATTATCTCTTTCTCCCACCATCAAATTGTAAGTAGAATGGTACCCAAGCACATTATTGGAGTAACTAACAAGCGGCATCGAACAACTATACCTGCGTTGCGCGATTTACACGATAGTAGTGAATCAGCTCCGAATCCGTGGAATCTCGTGCATGAAAAATAATGTTGCTGGCGATTGCCCACTGAAAGCAATCAACTCAGAAGGATTGCGCTCTTCCAGAATAAACATAAAACATTATTTTGCTCGAGAGATAATAGATTAGCACAGAGTTAAGTTGATAAATATAATAATGAAATTATTGCCTTGTTGTGAGGGGAATATGCAGTTTCGTTGCCCCTCGGCTGTGCATATTGCCCTCGCCTGCGGCTCGGGCAATATGCACATCCTCGGGGCAACAAAACTGCATATTCCCCTCAAAACAAGGCAATATTTTCATAATATTGAGCTTTTAGTAGTGAAAATTAGGACTTGTATGAATCTCCACAACCCATGATCATAGACAGAATAAAAGGAACTTGGTAATGTGCAGTCTTTTTTGAATGTTATTCAACGTATATTGTTATCCCATAAACATGATCAATTACTTTAGATGTGCATGAAAAGTGCAAGTTTTAATTAATTCTCCCTACCTTGGCTTTTTCCTCCTGTGAGCATACATCAATGAATAAAATAAGATTAATGACAGGTTTGGGGAGAAGAGAAACAAACTGAACAATCTTCTTGTGAATCAGGCTGATGACATGAATCAACAATAAACAACAACAACATGTGTTCTTAGTCTCTGGGTAATTCCTCACTGTTAATGGAGAGTCTATTCATTATGTAAGCCAAATGTAGGGAAGCATTAAACCGACAAATGAAAAGAGCCAAGCCTATTGCAGGCCTGCAAGTCGCTCACAGTGAAAATATAGGAGGAAATTTGCCAAAATTTAGGAGAAATATAAAATATTGGAAAATACAGGAAATAACCGAGTGTAAGACCAGGCACTCTGATATGCACAGACGAAGGCGAGTGAAAAACACACGCCTGACATAGCTCGAGGGGTGTGATTACCACTCCCAAAATCACACGCCTGAAAGATGTTCAGGTGTGCGTTTGCAGATCGACTGTTTTTAAACACCACACGACGTGGTCCACATACGTTTTCCCGTCGTCGCCCTGAGAAATATCGGAGCCGATGCAAGAGAAATTGCAGGCTCAAATGTAGATAACTCGACTGTATCCAGCAGTTGTCATAACAGAAGTCAGATATATGGTGAAAGAAACAGGAGATAGAAACAGATCGCCTTCATGTTGTCGCGTTCCTCAACTTTCCGCCATACTTGACAGGACAACAGTCACGTAATAACATGAACCATGTTCCCAGTGACTCTGTCCCATCATGGCTTGGTTCTGCTATGGTATAACCGCTCAGTGAATTCGGTAATGAAAGAAACTATGGGATCGGGGTTGTAAAGTAACTTCCATGTTTCTCAAGGGAGACGACTCTGTATGATTGCTGGGCATTACAATTTACGTCAAGATTGAAAGGGAACTTCTAAGAGTAGGAATACGGTTTTCATTTTATTTTTTTTGCAAAAGATGAGACACGCGCAAAACACACACCTGGATTATTTTTCAGGAGCGTGATGGTGCGCGCGCACGATCGCGCGCCTCAAATCGGAATGCCTGTAAGACAGGTCACTACTTCATTGTATGTTCCCAAACTTCTAGTTTTCTGGTGTTTAATCAAATTATTTCCACTGAATGCTTGGTTGAAAAATCGACCATAGAGGTCCATGTCCCCCGCTAGCAGCACCAGTTATGGTGGATGTAATCCACCATAACTGGCGCTGCTGCTGCGGGGGCCATGGACCTCTATGGTCGATTTTTTGGGGTCGATGATATCTCATATCATTGATAACAGTATGATTTGAAAATGGAGATATCGCTGATGAGCTTAACATAAATCTAATACAGCAGATGGCACCCATATTGGATTATGCACATCCATAAAACATAATACATGACTGTCCTCTCACTAAGGTCAAGGGACTCCCCAAGTTTGAAGTAGATCAGTTGAATCGTACTCCAGCTATTGTCCGGACAAGATCAAACTGCTTACAATCCAATATGGCTGACGGCGGCCATATTAGATTACGCGCATTGCTGAAAAACAATCCCAACTGTCCTCTCACCAATGTCAAGGCACACCCTAAATTTGAAGTTGATCGATTAAATCGTTCACGAGTTATTGTCCGGACAAGAAAATCTAAGATCCAACTACTTATAATCCAATATGGCTGACGGTGGCCATATTGGATTATGCACATCGCTGAAAAAAAATCCAAACCGTCCTCTCACCGATGTCAAGGCACTCCCCAAGTTTGAAGTAGATCAGTTGAATCGTACTCCAGTTATTGTCCGGACAAGATCAAACTGCTTAAAATCCAATGAAATCCAGTATGGCTGATGGTGGCCATATTGGATCAAGCACGTCCTTGAAAAACAATCCTAATCCTCCTCTCAACAATGTCAAGGTACTCCCCACATATGAAGTAGATCGGTTGAATCGTTCTCGAGTTGTTGTCCGGACAAGTTGTTGTCCCTTATAATCCAATATGGCTGACGGCGGCCATATTAGATTACGCACATTGCTGAAAAACAATCACAACCGTCCTCTCACCAATGTCAAGTCACACACAAAGTTTGAAGTTGATCGGCTAAATCGTTCATGAGTTATTGTCCGGACAAGAAAATCTAAGATCCAATTGCTTATAATCCAATATGGCTGATGGCGGCCATATTAGATTATGCACATTGCTGAAAAACAATCCCAACCGTCCTCTCACCAATGTCAAGACATACCCCAAGTTTGAAGTTGATCGGTTAAATCGTTCACGAGTTATTGTCCGGACAAGAAAATCTAAGATCGAACTGCTTATAATCCAAAATGGCTGACGGCGGCCATATTTGATTACGCACATTGCTGAAAAACAATCCCAACCGTCCTCTCACCAATGTCAAGGCACACCCCAAGTTTGAAGTTGATCGGTTAAATCGTTCACGAGTTATTGTCCGGACAAGAAAATCTAAGATCGAACTGCTTATAATCCAAAATGGCTGACGGCGGCCATATTTGATTACGCACATTGCTGAAAAACAATCCCAACCGTCCTCTCACCAATATCAAGGCACACACCAAGTTTGAAGTTGATCGGTTAAATCGTTCACGAGTTATTGTCCGGACAAGAAAATCTTACGGAATTGCGGACACCGGTGTTTCTAAGTCCCCCCCCCTACTAAGTAGCGGGGGACAACAAAGAGACATTTAAATGTTTTCATTATTGGCAAGCGAACTAACGAGGCAAAAGAAATTTTCTGAAATGTATTTTCTCATGCCAATTTGACTCATTTCAGAGCATTGGTGAAAATATAGGAAATATAGGAGATTTTGAGTAAAATATAGGAATAACTAAAAAATATAGGAAATATAGGAGGCACTTGCAGGCCTGCTATTGCATACACAATGTACTCGATTTAATTTTTGATACATGACAGACTAAGGTGATTCCCTCAGCACATCAGTGAGGAACAGCTGACAGTCGGGGTAGTATTGGCCACAGCACTAAGATGGCTAGCACAGCAAACTTTTTTCCCGGTGACATACCCTTAGCTTATCAATAAGAAACTGTGAAAATATTTGGTATAGTTTTTGTTTTTCATTCCTCTGTACATGGTTGTCAATCTGAATATTCCCCAATAGACCTATATAATAGACCTATATAATAGACCTATATAATAGAGCAATAGACCAATGCACATTACATGTACTCGCAAGGCGTGAAGCCCTGCATGTAATCAGACAAACCAAATTAAGTGAGTGAGCGAGTCATTGATTTAGCATCGCTTTCAACACTATTTCAGTCATATCATGACGGCTCCTATTCCTTTTCACACCTGGAAACCACACGGGTAGGGTCCTATTTCTTTTAACACCAGGACGTGTTCATCCGGTTCTATCAGACCAAGGATTTTGTGTTGACAAATCATACGAGAGTTTTTTTATATACACCCGAGTAGCAAGAAATCACTCGGGGTGTATGGGTTTATACGACCAGACCTTTTAAGCAATCACAAACCAGATATTGAATACGAATTTGCTTGTGGGGTAATAAATTATTTTATACCATGGTATAAAATGACGAATTGTGGCAGGGATGGCCAACCATAGACTTTTGAACTATGTCTTGCCACAAACCACGTTGTGCATGGGTGTCTGAACTGAAGTCTATAGATCAGACCCTAATGGTTCACATGAGATTTATCCTCAGGATGATGTGTTAGGCAAAAAAAAACATGAAGCTGCGCTATCGAAACCCCTCGGCTCTGAACCCCAGCTATTATAATGTAAGCGTGTCTCTACCAATTGATTGGCTTGTGGGAAGAAATATTTACCCCTGGTATTGTAAGTGTACTTTCTTTGAAAAAAAAGAAAAGTTTTCCTCCCCTTAAATTAATTTGTTTCTGGAATAAATTGAAAGAGCTGTATCGATGTCTCACTAAAACAACAGTACACATGGCTAGATAAATACAGTACATGTATACTAAATGGCACATGTATGTCATTTTCAAAACAGATTTGCAAGCATTCTTTGCATTGTCTAAGAAAATAAATCAATAAATCAGTCATCCAATCAATAAATAAATGTGATAGTATACTAACATGATATAGAAATAATATGCAAACTTAACATTAGAATTAGTGGATTTTGTTAGACAAGGGGCATACTTTCTGACACGACTCATTTTTGATAGGCATCTAGTGTCATTTTCAAAACAGATTTGCAGGCATTCTTCGCATTGTGTAAGAGAATAAATCAATAAATCAGTCATCCAATCAATAAACTAGAGGTTCCGCTTTGACCCTTGAGTTGCCGCTCCGGCATGAAGCCTATGCTGGTTGTTTTTTTGAGCAAAAACATACGTCTCCCCCAACCTCCCACCTTGCCTTGAATGGGCACATAATTTAAGGGAAAGTGCTATAAAATGAATGTAGCAATAAGTATCTTAAACAAAGCTGCGTATCTAATAATATTAATTGCAAAGAAGCGATTTTCATTGTATATACATGTACAAGTAGATGAACGGTTGGACGGACACCGGACACGGATGAATGCATGCACACATACACTAAAACCTGATCAAATGCGGGGGCTATCCCAATGCAGCTTCCATCCAAGTTTGGTGAAATTCCATCCAATAGTTCTCAAGATATCTTGCAGACAAAGCCTGTACATACATGTACAAGTAGATGGACGGACACCGGACATGGATGAATGCACGCACACATACCAAAACCTAATCAAATGAGGGGGCTATCCCACTGTAGCTTCCATCCAAGTGGGGTGAGATTCCGTCCAGTAGTTCTCAAGATATCTTGCAGACAAGCCCTGTATATACATGTACAAGTAGATGGACGGACGGACGGACACCGGACATGGATGAATGCACGCACACACACCAAAATCTAATCAAACGAGGGGGCTATCCCACTAAAGCTTCCATCCAAGTGGGGTGAAATTCCGTCCAGTAGTTCTCAAGATATCTTGCAGACAAGGCCTGTATATACATGTACAAGTAGATGGACGGACGGACGGACACTGGACACGGATGAACGCATGCACACAAACCAAAACCTAGTCAAATGAGGGGGCTATCCCAATGAAGCTTTCATCCAAGTTTGGTGAAATTCCATCTAGTAGTTCTCCAGATATCTTGCAGGTAAGCCCTGTATATACATGTACAAGTAGACGGACGG
>JAVTVY010052335.1:0-27047 GCA_036873755.1 Hanleya hanleyi
AGTCTATGAACTGGAAGATCTCCAAGGGGAAACGTTGCTGGGGACGTTTTACGACACGGAATTACAGCCTGTTGTAAAAACACATCAAGACTACTACACGGTGGAGCAGATTTTGAAAACGGAACGTCGACGTGGCAAACTGTTTCATTTCGTGAAATGGCAAGGCTGGCCCAGTTCCTTCAATTCCTGGGTCGCGGCCAATCAGGTGAAACGACTATAAAACCAGACACCACTACCGTCCTCCTTCATTCCACATCCGACCACAGTGCTATGGACCAACAGCAGCTGCCTCTGAAGACAGCGTCTCGCAAAACGCGCAAAGCGCAAGTGGTCTTTGGGGTGCTATTGCTAACCCTGCTGAGTGTGTTGTACGGAGGTGTGTTTTACGACGTAGTCTATGTCAGCACGTTACTTAACCAACTGAGAACACCAGGCACCAGCGAAACGGGTCTACAGAGAGCACCAGTCGTATCGAGCCCAGTCACCACCACCACCACCACCACACCCCGCGTACAAGCCACGTCGAGCTCTACACCTACACCAAGTACACCTACTACGTCTGAACACCTACCGGATTTCATCCCTCACGGTGAACCGACAACGACGACGACCACCCACGTTGTACCCACCCCCAGCACCATCTCTGAACGTGAACAGACAACGACGACCGACGTTGTACCCACCACCACTCCAGTTCACTCGTACGAAATTTACAAGAGCGTGTTACCACGACAAAGGATACACCTCAAACCATGGACCCTCGGTGGCAGCATCCCTTCACTTGCGTCATCGCAGGACCGACGGGCTCCGGCAAAACGCACTTCGTCAGGAAGCTCCTTCAACACGCCGACAGCATGATCACTCCACCCATTGCCCGAGTCGTGTGGTGTTACAGAGAATGGCAGGAAGCGTATGCAGCAATGCCCCACATCACGTTCGTGGAAGGCCTACCCAACCTGGCCGATTTGGAACCCGACACCTTGGTGGTTCTGGATGATCTCATGGCGGAGACGGATGCACGGGTCACCCAGCTCTTTACCAAAGGCAGCCATCATCGACGGCTCAGCATCATCTACATTGTGCAGAATCTGTTCAGTAAAAACAAAGAACATCGGAATATCAGCTTAAATGCCCACTACCTGGTGGTGTTCAAAAACCCGAGAGATACCACTCAACTGCTGCACCTGGCGAGACAGATGTTTCCCGGCCGCACACCGTTTGCGTTGGAAGCCTTCAAAGATGCCACACCCCCTCAGCACGGGTATATGCTCTTCGACCTCAAGCAAGCCACCCCCGACCACCTTCGACTACGGACCGACATCTTTCCCGGAGAGACCCACCACGTGTACATGCAAAAATAATGTAAACACATCCACAGTGGCGCCTCCAGCTGGGGTTTGTGTGTGTTTGATGATGGGGAATAATAAAAAGAATGAATACCACAGCAGGGTTGACTTTGTCTGTGAGGTGGATAAAAAGGGCAGCGTTGTGGGTTCTAGCATTAGTTGTACAGGATGTCTGCGCGAGTACGGAAGCACGCTCCCACGCTCCGTGTATTGAAGACGGCCCCACCCGAGTTAGTCCGAACCATTGTACGCGGTGCGGACCCTGACCTTGTACGCTGTCTGTGCGAGATCGGGTACAACCTGTTAAAAGGCAACGTACCACTGACTCCGGCTCAGAAGACCAAGTTGGCCAAGCATAAGACAGGTCTCCGAACCCTAGTCCACAAGCGGGTCCCTCAAACACAAAAGAAAAAGGTGTTACAGAAAGGCGGCTTTCTCGGGGCCATCTTAGCACCGTTGGCCGCTTCCGTGTTGGGTCCAGTATTGGGTGGACTCTTCGGCCGACAATGAACCACACGAAAAAAATGGTCCTCGTCGAACCACGGTTCCTGCAAAACCTCCAATCACCCTACCCTGTCCCACCTACGGTGAAGACCATAAACAGCCTCGATGGAGAGATGCAACAGATCTTACAGAGACCGGGGTTAAGCGACAGTGAGAAAGTACAACGGTACAATGAGACGCTTCAACGGTACATGACGTTCATGGACCAATACAAAACCCTGTCTACCCCAGCAACAGCACCACCACCACCACCACCACCACGTGACAGACCGCTGACCTCAGCACCGCTCCAACAGCCGGGTGAGGTAGCCCCCACAACCCCACAGTGGGTGGAAGACGAAGTGCTGAAGAGTGTACCTGCCTCGTTCAAGAAACAAGCTGGCCTGGTATTACAACGGATGAAACAGAATCCTAACATGACTTGGAATGATAAAGGCGAACTCCTGGTACAGAATCAGGTGGTCCCCGGCACCCACATGACGGATTTAGTGAATGATCTGATGCGTAAACGCAGATCGCACACGGATCCTCGAGGATGGGAGGTCTTCGCTCAAGGCTTGAAAGACATGCATGTACCACAGGAATTGGTGGGGAACCCCCACCGCTGGGCCTTTATGCAGCAAACCCAGCAATCGCCGAGTCGTGCACCACGACTCTCACCACAACCTTCTTGGGAATCCGACTGGGAACCGGAGTCACCCCCCAAAACTCCACCACCATCACAACGGGCACCTTCTTTTCAGACCTTTAAAAAACCACCCTCGATCAGGACACCCCACATCTCCAGAGCCGTCACACGTAGCAAGTCAACGCGACGAACACGACGCCGGACACAACCGCCCAAGGCCTGGAAGACCTATTAAAACCAACAGCAGCAGCAGGACAGCTCAGTCGCCATGTTTTACCTGACCCTACCCAGTAACAGTTCGCTGGATGTGTTTCCTGACAACACCGTGGCCAAGTACGTCACCCAGTTACCACAACCGTTACATTTACCTGGACGCTGGGAATGTGCCCTCGTGGATATCCAATACCCTTACTCGTGGTACAACGTGCGAGCCAGTGAAGTGTGGTACGAGGTCACCTACGAAGGCAAAAACACCCGGCTCACCCTGCCCGAAGGCCAATACGATACCCCCAAAGAGTTCATGGGTGGGCTGTCAAGACTGATGCATGATAAGGCGCTACGGGGGTGACGGATAGTGCAACACGCCTGATAGCCTTGCGCTTCAAGAGAAACGTGTTCTTCGATGTCAACGTACACAACGACAAGGCACAGCTTACCGTCACCGATACCGTGAATGTGAAACTCAGTCCTACACTACAGCAAATGCTGGGTTTCGATCTACAGACGTTCGCTGGTCCCAACCAACACCATGGCGAGATGCCGATGGATATGAAGTCGGGTATGTACGGACTCTGCGTCTACTCGGACGTGGTGGACAACCACATCGTGGGCGATATCAACACACCTCTGTTACGGGTGGTCCCCATTAAAAAGACGTATGGCGATCAAGTCACCCACAGTTTCACCCATATCATGTACTTGCCCGTACGACATACCGATATCAACACGATCACGGTGGATATAAGAGATGACACGGGACGAGCAGTGGCATTCGAACGAGGAAAAGTGGTGCTGACACTTCATTTTCGACAAGCACGTGCTCCCCACTTTGCATAATGAAAGTACCTTACGAGTGCGATGCACGCAGCTATGCCGACTATTATGCCCAACAGCCCGGGGGTGGCTTTCCGGTCTTTAGCGGTGCACGCATGCAACGAGGACATGGACTGGGGAACATACTCGGCAGCATTGTGAAAACGTTCCTGCCCTTGGTCACGCGTGGGGTGAAAGCAATGGGCAAACAAGCGGTACGCAGTGGACTGCAAGTGGCCGGTGATGTCTTGGGGGGTACGGCACCCCGACAAGCCTTGAAACGACGGGCCAAAGAAGCGGGAGGCGCCTTGGTGGCCAAAGCACAACGCACCGTAGGGAATAAAAGAGCTGCCCCACGGAGACCACGCACCAGTCGACGACCGATCCAGCGACGACGCACATCGAAGAAGACCCGGGATATCTTTTCTTAAAACATGGCCTTAATCCACGCCGAGTCCTGCCCCTCCACCAACAGTGAATTTGATTTGTGGACCGTGCCGCCCACAGAAACCAGTGTCGAACAAGGATTATGGGTGGAGCATCTTCCGCTCTCCAGCATCAACGAAACCGGGCCCATCGAGTTCACCATCAGTAATGCGGATACGGCCTATGTGGATTTAGCCCATACCTACTTGTATGTGAAAGCCAAGGTGGTCAATGGAGCTGGCACCAGACTCGCTGACCAAGCAACGGTGGCCCCGACGAATCTCTGGCTGCACTCGATGTTTCAGCAGGTGGATATTTTTCTCAGCGACAAACTCATCAGTGACTCCACCAACACGTACCCCTATCGAGGCTACATCGAGACACTGTTGTCGTATGGCCGAGAGGCTAAAAAATCTCAGCTGACAACCGCTTTATTCTACAAGGACACGGCCGAGCACATGGACACGGCGGACAATGGGGGATATAACAAACGGAAGGCTTTCACTGCGAACAGTGCCTCGGTGGATATGATGGGTCGACTGCATGCAGACATGTTCATGCAAGACCGGTACCTCTTGAACAAGATCCCCATCAAAATCCTCCGACCTTCGCCTTGATGGCCACTAACGTAGAGGGCATGCAGCGGACTATAAGATTATCATCCAAGACGCAGTCCTGTATGTCCGAAAAGTGAAACCGAATCCAGCCGTTCAATTGGGGCACATGAAAGCCTTGGAAACAAAACCAGCCCAGTACCCTATCCGACGTGTACAAACCAAAGTGTTCTCTGTGCCTGCTGGAAATATGGGCGCCAACAAAGAAAACCTGTTCCTGGGGAACTACCCAAGCGATTGATCCTGGCCTGTGTGGAAAATACCAGTTTCAGCGGAGCCTACCCAGAGAATACGTTTGACTTTAAACATTTCGGCATCAATTTTGTGGCCCTGCATGTGGATGGACAACAGGTGCCAGCCACGGCCTTAACCCCGAACTTTGGGCGGAGGAATTTCATTCGAGCCTATCAGAGCCTGTTTACAGCCACCTGTCAAATCAACCAGGACGAAGGGAATATGATCAGTCGGGAGGACTACGCGAACGGATACACGTTGTTCTGTTTCGATCTGACCCCCCCCTTAGAGAACGACCATCAGCTGGCTCTGGCCAAGCAAGGCAACTTACGGTTGGAAATCCACTTTGCACGAGCCCTGGCGACCACCGTCAATGTGATCTGCTACGCCGAGTTTGACAACATCATTCAAGTGGACAAGGCGCGCAACGTCCTGTGTGACTTCTCCACCTAACATGGATACAGACCAGATAACCACCGTGCTGGAGAATGACCCAGAGACACGTAGGGTCTTTCAAGGGGTGTTCGCCCCAGATGTGTTTCCATTAGACCGTATGTATCCGGCTGCTTACGTTCTCAACACGGACCCGATGGATCGACCCGGTGAACACTGGGTGGCCGTGTACTTGACAGAACAGCAGGGGGAATACTTTGACCCGTACGGTCTGCCACCCCTCCATCCCAATTTAACAGACTTCATGGATCAAGGCACAGAGACGTGGTGTTGGAACAGTCAAACGTTGCAAAGCCTGACCAGTGGCGTGTGCGGACAATATTGCTTGTTTTACCTGTACCATCGATGCCGGGGAAGACCCTTATCCACTATCGTACAGATGTTTGACGAGTACCCCCAGGCCGAGGACCGCGATGTACTCGTCTATGACTGGGCCGCCCATCATTTCAATGTACAAGCCCCGTTCTGGGCTTGAATTATTTCAATGTACATACAGTTAATGACAA
The DNA here is from genome assembly GCA_036873755.1 of Hanleya hanleyi. NCBI lineage: Eukaryota > Metazoa > Mollusca > Polyplacophora > Lepidopleurida > Hanleyidae > Hanleya > Hanleya hanleyi. The sequence goes on from JAVTVY010052335.1 coordinate 5,744, forward strand.
GCCCCTTGTTCTGGGCTTCAATGTACAAGCCCCTTGTTCTGGGCTTCAGTTAATGACAAGCCCCTTGTTCTGGGCTTCAGTTAATTACAAGCCCCTTGTTCTGGGCTTGAGTTTTCACGTGGTTGTTCTCACGTTGTTGTTGTTCACTGAATAAAAAAAAAAAAAATGAGATCTCACCCAAAAACCCTGTCTTGTGTGTTTTATTCCTAATGCATCAATGCCCAATGTGGAGATTCAGTCAAACTGAAATCAGTGGTGTAGGATGGGGTCAAAATGTAACCCATCAAGTTTAGAAGGCAAGAGCACTATAGTAAAAAATAGAGAGCCAATGAAATCAGCCTACAGACCAAGTACGTGTTTTTGGTCTAGGTTTGGAGCGGGCATTTCATTGAGGTACGTGTATACGGTGAGTGAAAAGACTCGTCCAACACGTATAGATTATGTTGATGACTATAAGTTCTAGGTAACCCATCAAGGTTAGAATGCAAGAGCACTATAGTAAAAATAGAGAGCCAATGAAATCAGCCTACAGACCAAGTACGTGTTTTTTGGTCTAGGTTTGGAGCGGGCATTTCATTGAGGTACGTGTATACGGTGAGTGAAGAGACTCGTCCAACACGTATAGATTATGACTATAAGTTCTATTAGCCAATCAGTGGCCTAGAATGGAGCCAAAGGTAACCCATCCATGTCCAGAAAAACATTACCCGGGTGTACAAGAACCCAGATGTAGGCGCGGACGTCAGCGAAAGCACACCGTGAGTACCCCAATTCGATTGGCTGATTGTTCGACCGCTGATTGGTTCTGTTTCTCGACCGCTAATTGGCTCTTTTTCTCGACCGCTGATTGGCTTTTTTTCTCGACCGCTGATTGGTCCACATGGAACTGCCCATCTTTCCCAGGTTCATCTAGAATCCCCTTTTTTTGTGCTCAAGCTCTGACTATAGCGATACCGCAACATTGTCTCATTGGACATTGGACCGTCTGACCTGGAGGTGACCCTTTGACCTTTTGACCCGCGTCCGCGCGCGCGCGCACTGCCGGGGATGACGCGGGATGACGCGCGCGCTGCGGGGCGCTGGGGCGGGAAAACACCCCGGCGGTTGAACATTGGAACTCTTGTGGGTTTGGAGGATGAACATACGGACGTCTAAGGGAAAAAATTGGAACTCTTCTATGTTCGAAAGTGAAAACCCGGAAGTGACGTCACAACCTCCACGTCACCTGCGTATATACTCCTGTAAAATAGAGCCGATTTTATTTCTTTGGAAGGGACAAGGTCAATAAGACTTGCGCTTTTTATACTACTAAACTGTGAAGTAGATTACATCTTACATAGGCCTTAAGGCCGTGATATGCATATGAAGTATTCTGGGGCATGGTCAGTACTTCCCAATTTTCCCTTTGTCTACTACTCGCCGATTTTTTTATTTTTATTATTATTTTCGGTACTTTCAAATTTTTTTCCATCGTATTCTACATGATCAACCTCATAGCTCATAGTAAAAGCCATAAAAAAACCGATCACCCCTATACCCATACAGGCCAAATAAATTGTTTGGTGCTAATGCTGTCTTTGGATTATGGACGAGAAAATTCTTTAAAAGACGACGGCTTGATATTGAATGAAGGATTAGACAAAAGTCATAACGTATGAATAACATTGGAATCTACAGGATATTAAACCAATTAGATGAGATCAGATTTTTAGAGGCTCCCCGAGTGCATAAATTCATAGTCTGGACTCATAACAGGATAAAAAATAAAATTAGTGCATTGCTAGACTACAATATCAAGTGCTAATAATTATCAGAACCCTCCATAGGGCTGTGAGAGAGCCAAACCCCGATGTATGGGTTATTCACAGAATACCCGGCCGGCCTATTTTAAGCGGAATTCATTATTCAGCATCAGAGTTGTCTCCCTTGCACCAAAGCGTATAGATGGCGCTGTGGTTTGAACGAGATTATTATCCGGGCAAACGCAACTCTGTTGCCACGAAAATTGACTCAACTGCGTAGAATGTGCGTTGTTCCCGTAAATGAAGGCACTGTTTTCTTCATTTTTCTACAGTTCTCATGAACGAAACGACCTGGAATTTTCAGGGCATTCGTATCGAGTGATCAGTGATAGACTGGCTCTATTTTTAAAGCAGAACATGAATTTATTTTCAATGGTCCGGGTTTTCTGTATTTTCGTACCGGCTCGAGAACCCGCTAAAAAATTAAAAATCATCACGTAAACAAGCGCTAGATGGTTGAAATTTTTAATACGAGTGCCTGATTTATGAGAAGAATTAGAACTAAAAATTCTACGGGGGACTGACAGTTATTGTACACTAACAACCGTTTATAAATTCAAAACAAACACACGTGAATTTTTGATGGACTGCCACAATGGAATGCTGGCGCCGACGTCCGCGCGAAGTGTATATATATAGGGTCCCCTCTGGAATCGGCTTACAAACAAAAATTTGTTGACAATAATACATAGAGAGAGAGAAGCCAAAATGAAAAGCTACGAAACAAAGAGGTTAATGAGGAGAAAGGCGAACAAGCTGAGGCAGGCAACATCAACATCGCCCGAGCCATCCCGGGGTGCTGCTGTATTTGAAAATCTGCGGGGAGAGGAGATATTTTTGGAGCCACCGGTATTCACAGCACCCTCCCCCCCTCTTCACGCCGACCGAATTTATTTCGATGGCCTCCCCTACCCTGTTCCAACAACAACAACAACAGCGGTCGGGAAAGATGAGATACCTGCCCGTCCCCTGGGAGACAACGACATGGGCGTGATGTGGGGATTTCACAATCCCCACAAATACTTTTCAGTCAGTAAGATGGGGAAGTAGGCTACTCCCCAGAGATGTGATTACGGGGCAGTAGACAGGAAAACTACACTGGTGAATAAAAACACCATATCAAATAATAAATGCTCTTTTCAGAGCACGTGAATAAAAACACGTAAAAATAATAAATGCTCTTTTCAGAGCACGTGAATAAAAACACGTAAAAATAATAAATTCCTTCCGAGAGAGGTAACTTCATAACTAGCACATGAATTTCAAAAAAAAGCACAGATGTCCTACATTTCCTTTTAATTTTTTATTAGCAAACTACATAAAAAAACAATCCCTGTCCTATATGAAATGTCCTTGTCAGGACAAATCTCTCTCATAAAACAGAGGATTTTTTTCTTTTTGCCCCGATTAATTAATTAATTAATTAATACACAAGTCTGCGCGATAACAGACTCTTATTTTTTGAACCGAGACATAACCCCGAATAACGGGAAATTAAACCCATAAGGTTCGTGTAAGGTTGTATGAAAAACCCAGGTACATGGAAAAATAAATTGATTTTCTTGGCTAAAAAAAATTACGTGTAGACTATGGGTTACAGTCTTATCATAGTGCCCTAAAAATTAAAAGGGCTTTATCGAAAAAATAATAAGTAATTTTTAATGCTTGGGCAATGGTGACACAGCTCAGTGGGTGAATCTATTTTGCACTCACGCCGTCCGATTTTACACTCACTCACACCGACCGCCATTTTGAAACGCACCTGCTACCAACAGGTGTCATTTTTGGCAAAAACCCAAAGACCTCATTTGCATATTTTCAGGGGATAACAGGCCGCCATCTTGAACACGACCACCTACAACACACACAAATTTTTGAACACGACCACCTACAACACACACAAACAAGCCGCCATCTTGAAAATATGCAAATGAAGGCTGGGGATCGGGAAAATGAAATGCTGGGGATCGGGGAAGTGAAATTGACCACCTCCATCTTGAAACCGATCACCCCTAACATACACAAACAAGCCGACATCTTGAATCCGACCACCCTTAACCTACACAAACAAGCCACCATTTTGAAACAATGTCTCATGCTTACTGGAAAAAAGTAAATGGATGGCTGTGCTGGCTGGCTGGCTGACTGGCTGGGAGACAGGTCAGGTAAGTCAGATTGAATACACCCTGGCCCTAAAAAATGAACTACTTTTATAGCCCATTGACCTCATTTGCATATTTTCAGCGGACAACAGACCGCCATCTTGAACACGACCACCCTAACACACAAAAACAAGCCACCATATTGAACACGACCACCCCTAACACACACAAACAGGCCGCCATCTTGAAAACGACAGTGGCAAAGACCTCATTTGCATATTTTCAGCGGACAACAGGCCGCCATCTTGAACACGACCACCCCTAACACACAAAAACAAGCCGCCATCTTGAAACCCACCACCCCCACCCTACAAAAACAAGCCGCCATCTTGAACATATGCAAATGAGGGCTGGGGAAAACCCATAACACACAAACAAGCTGCCATCTTGAATACGACCACCCCTAACCTACAAAAACAAGCCGCCATCTTGAATACGACCACCCCTAACCTAGAAAAACAAGCCGCCATCTTGAAAACGACCACCCCTAACACACACAAACAGACCGCCATCTTGAAAACGACAGTGGCAAAGACCTCATTTGCATATTTTCAGCGGACAACAGGCCGCCATCTTGAACACGACCACCCCTAACACACAAAAACAAGCCGCCATCTTGAAAACGACCACCCCTAACACACACAAACAAGCCGCCATCTTGAAAACGACATATGCAAATGAGGAGGGCTGGGGAAAACCCATAACACACACAAACAAGCCGCCATCTTGAAACCGACCACCTCTACCCTACAAAAACAAGCCGCCATCTTGAAAACGACCACCCTAACCTACAAAAACAAGCCGCCATCTTGAAACCGACCACCCCCACCCTACAAAAACAAGCCGCCATCTTGAACATATGCAAATGAGGGCTGGGGAAAACCCATAACACACACAAACAAGCCGCCATCTTGAATACGACCACCCCTAACCTACAAAAACAAGCCGCCATCTTGAATACGACCACCCCTAACATACAAAAACAAGCCGCCATCTTGAATCCGACCACCCCTAACCTACAAAAACAAGCCGCCATCTTGAATCCGACCACCCCACCATACAAAAACAAGCCGCCAACTTGAATATACCCAATGAACCCAATGACCTTCACCCCTAACCTACAAAAACAAGCCGCCATCTTGAATACGACCACCCTAACATACAAAAACAAGCCGCCATCTTGAATCCGACCACCCCTAACCTACAAAAACAAGCCGCCATCTTGAATCCGACCACCCCTAACCTACAAAAACAAGCCGCCATCTTGAATATACCCAATGAACCCAATGACCTCATTTGCATAAAAGAAAAACCCAGTGCAAGTGCACTCATAGGGGAAAAACCCAGTGACCTCATAGGCCACGCCCCCTCTCACACGCCCCAATCCTCCCCACCACCCACCATCCAATCAGAATCACGCTTACATACCACCAATTGTGACGTCATCGTTACATCCGGGTGAAACTGCCGTCTACTTGCGGACTGTATACTACTGTCATACAGCAGTAGAGGAGACACACCCACGATGTTAACACGTGCGTTGAACACTGCCTGAATTGGTTTCGCCATAAGTTTGTCGATGTTTTTGTCAGTTTTTGCCGGGGACTTCGATTCCAATACCAACAACTGTCTATTTGAAACGACCACTCTTAAAAATTAACAACTGAAAGTTAATGAATCAACTGAATTATTTTGAAAATAGTTTCGAAAATAAAAGTGATCAACACGAACAACAACACACGGATAGTCGACACTGTCATTTGATGATCTGAAAACGATCTCTTTTTTTTATGTGGTTGATTCCTTTACTGAACTCTATTTTTGTCCTGCCTCTGTAGTCTAATGGTGTCATTCCTTTAGCAGGTTATGAAAAGCTGCTCAATTCGGACAGCTAAAGTATAGGCTGATCTAGTTGAACAAAAGCTATTTTATTGCTTTCCATTTTATTTTGTCGAGGTAAATTCCCTTGAGGCGTTTTATCAACAGGAGATTTTCCGATTGCACTCTGTCTCTCGCTCCATTTTTAAGTTCATTGAGAGTTCAAAGAATACTGGATATCTGCTTGAAGTGGAAATTAAAATATTGTCTGGTTGAATTTCATGTGAAAAGCCAATAGGGCACAGGTGATGAAATCAAATAATTTAATTCTAAAGCAATATGAAAGAATTAAATATTGCTTAATTGTCCCCCGCCACGCAAGTGCTACCCGTCCGTCCGTCCGTCCGTTCGAACCATGTTATGAACGCGATATCTCGAGAACAATTCAACTCATCAACTTCAAACTTGGGGGGTGACGACATCAGTGAGAAGATGGCTGGGATTGTTTTTCACCAAACTGCGTTATCCAAGATGGCCACCGTCGGCCATCTAAGATTCCAACCATCCCAAAAATGTTTTGAACGCGATATCTCGAGAACAGTGCAACCGATTGACTTCAAACTTGGGGGGTGACTTGACATCAGTGAGAAGATGGCTGGGATTGTTTTTCACCAAATTACGTTAACCAAGATGGCCGCCATCAGCCATCTTAGATTCCATCCATCTCCAAAATGTTAGAACAATTCAACCGATCGACTTCAAATCTGGGGAGTGACTTCACATCAATAAGAAGATGACTGGAATTGTTTTTCACCAAACTGCGTTAACCAAGATGGCCACCGTGGACTATATTGTTAATGAGATATCTCGAGAACAATTCAACCGATCTACTTCAAACTTGGGATCTTAGATTCCATCCATCCCCAAAATGTTGTGAACACGATATCTCAAGAACAATTCAATTGATCGACTTCAAATTTGGGGGGTGACTTCGCATCAATAAGAAGATGACTGGAATTGATTTCCACCAAACTGAGTTAACCAGGATGGCCGCCGTCAGCCATCTTAGATTCCATACATCTCCAAAATGTTATGAACACGATATCTCGAGAACAATTCAACCGATCGACTTCAAATCTGGGGAGTGACTTCACATCAATAAGAAGATGACTGGAATTGTTTTTTCACCAAACTGCGTTAACCAAGATGGCCGCCGTCGACTATATTGTTAACGAGATATCTCAAGAACAATTCAACCAATCTACTTCAAACTTTTGACGTTATCACAATGGTGTGACACTTTCCGTCCGTCCGTCCGTCCGTCCGTCGGGGCGTCCTTCCATCCGTCCATCCGTTCGTCCCAACCATGTTGTGAACGCGATATCTCGAGAACAGTTCAACCGATTGACTTCAAACTTAGGGGTTGTCTTGACATCAGTGAGAAGATGGCTGGAATTGTTTTTCACCAAACGGCGTTATCCAAGATGGCCACTATCAGACATCTTAGATTCCACCCATCCCAACTATGTTGTGAACGCGATATCTCGAGAACAATTCAGCCGATCAACCTCAAATATGGAGGGTGACTTTACATCAATAGCTACCCATCCGTCCTTCCGTCCCTCATACCATCCTTCCATCCCAACCATCTTGTGAACGCGATATCTCAAGAACAATTCAACCGATTAACTTCAAACTTAGCGGATGACTGGGATCTCAGAAGAAAGTCACTCATTTTTCGGCACAACTATGCCACCGGATGATCTTTCTCGATCACCCTTTCCCCATTCTTCCATAGACAATTTGCATCATTGTCCTTCACAATTATATCTCCTTCACATCAACAACACCTCACTCCTAGCAACAATTTACCATCACACAAAATATATATGGTGATTATATGCCGTGTGTGTGAGAAGTCCATTTCCAGACAAGCTTTTTGGCGGGGGACCTGCTAGCTACTCAGCTTGTATCACATTCATGTGCCAGTTATACGTGCATGTAATATATAGCAAACGGTCCTAAAAATTTGATTAAACTCAATTTGCCCTGCCAAAAGCACGCTAAAAACTCAATTTGCCAGAAAAAAAACTCAATTTGACCATGAATGGTCCTAAACAAAATGACTTCTATGAATCTCTGCACCATGTCAGATATACAGTAAATTACCCGGAAACTTGAGGCCACTGATACGAGATTGCCATAATTGTCGTATCCCTACGCTGTTGAGAACAAATTAGTCCGACATTAAAACTGTGAAAATCGGCTTGTTATTTCGTCTAAAAGTTCTCAGAATGGATTTGAACGATAATAAACGCCTATTTTATCGGAAAAGAGCAATTTGTACTTTGTCTTGTCACAGGATTGTAGGAACCTGTGAGATCTGTCAAAATCGAAAGTAGTGTCCATGTGTTCGTGCGTGCTGCCAACACATCAATGGCGGAGTTGAGTTTTCAGTTGTAAAATGAACTGCGGTCGTCGGCCAGTTACAAGCAGTGTCTCGCATAACAAGTCCTCTAAAATATACAGCGAAAGGTATGGCCAACCCAATAAATCAATGCAGATATCATCGTTGTCGTTGTTGTTGCACTGACGCTAATACGTTACCAACGGAGACGCGTCAGGGGAGTTTCTGTCTCACATTACGATGGGATGTGATTTTCGGCTATCGGAGCCAGTTTTTGTTAGAGAAGTGAAATTCTCCACAGTATCTATATGTAATTTGTGCATTTTCATTCTGAAATTTGAAGGGAATCTGTTCAGGATCAAAGAAAATCTCCAATATCTCGCGTTTTTTTTTTTTTTTTTTTTTTACCCAAAGCACAATGACGTTGGGCTTGCAATTTTGTAACATTGTCACTATAGGCACTATGAAAATAACATGTGAGGTATTAGAGATTTGTTTTGATTCTGAATAGATTTCCTTCGAATTTCAGAATAAAAATGCACAAATTACATACAGATACTTTGGGGAATTTCACTTCTCCTAGATGAACTGACTCCGATATTTAGCCGAAAATCCCATCCCATCCCATCGTGAGACAGCTCAGTAAACTCTAGCCGGTAGTTATTTCTTTCATCACATGGGCCATGTGTAACATTATTTTTTTTTTCTTAAAAATATATAAAACAGGGGTTGAATTGTGAATAATATTTTAGAAATTTAAATGCCAGTTCGAATGCATTTCCAGCCATCTAGAGCCCCAGAGCTTCCGGGGCCTAGGCGGCCGACCACTTTACACTGACGCCAGGGCAATAAGATCACAACTTTACATGTTTTTTCCCCTGCAGATATGTGGATACCTTGTCACTTTTTATACCCCTGTACATAGTTGGGGTTATACTGGATTCCGATTGTCTGTCCGTCCGTGTGTCAGTGTATCCATCCGTTCATCTGTCCGATTTGTGGCTTGGGTTTGCATTTCGCATGCCATAACTCACTGCTATTTATCCAAACTTCTACACTCATAAAAAAATCTTGGTCTAGACTGTTAAGGGACTGAGGAATTGTAGTGCCTCATGTCAGTATTAATTTTTCGTTTCATATTCCTGTATTTGGAAGGTGAATTCGACTTTATAATTGAGATAATATCATTCCGGTTGTATTGTTTGATACTTGTAGATCAATTCAGCGCTGCAATTTTTTATTCTGTAGGTTCTTGTACTTAACTGGATTAAGCCTGATTGACAGTTTCATTGACCAAGATTACGTTCCAAATAATAATAATAATGTAAATGCGAAGTTATTGTTTTCATTTTCCTTTTTAATCTTTCGGTATCTTCCGCGTTTCTAGATTGACACGTGGGTGAATTTCCATGACTATACTCCTCCAAGTCTTTGGGAAGAAATCGCCAGAAGACTGACAAGGGGTGGGAATGTTTTTTATTAATCAGAGTATCGGGTATAAATTCCCCTTAACATGGACGGGTATATATTTTCCCCTACCTGATAAAGACACCGGTTTTTAACCGAGAGAAAACTTTGATGAATTAAAAAAAAAAATCTTGTTTGTTTGTGTATTGCCTTTATACTTCAGCAATAAGAGTCGATGTTTGTTACGTATTGGTCACCAATTATAAAACGTACAGCCAAAATTCAGTGCGTTGCATATTTTGTGCTGTAGTTCAGGAGGATCAGTTCGAAAGCCAAACAAATATTGCTTGGCGGTATTTGGAAGCCATGTAAGTTAGGTTTTGAGATAACACTGTCTGAACCATCTATTCTTGAAGAACGAGCTCTAGAACGGCTTAATTTGGATGATCACGGGGCCTCCCGAGATGAAAGGCGAATGGTCGACAACGGCAATCACGTGTCTGAAAGAAACTCGCGTGAACGAGAATAATCATACCCAAGCCTACTACCTGGGTTTTGTCACTCTTTGAGTGACGGAATAATAACCACAGCTAAAGTATGATAACTCCAAGCCATATCGAGTGACAGCAGAAGTATAGAACCGCGAATGTATAAAGCGCGTAAATATCGAACCTAACCATTATAACGGCAGACCGTTCTTGTCCTTGAAACCGTTATCTGTTATGTGAAAATGTTTAGTGCTTAGTGTTAAGGTGCTATAACGTGCTTAAACTATAAGATTGTGTGACATATGAATTGTCTTATGTATCTCAATTCTATGTGTATATTTGTAAATACGTCTTGGATCGTGTAACATTGTGATAACGATGGATGCAAATGTAATAAAATAATCCACGATACACCAATTACTTCCGTTGAATTCCGATTTGTTTTACCGCTTTACCAAAAGGATAGTTAAGCAATCAGGCCGAAGCGACGGAACATGACAAACTGACTTGGTGATTTCAGGGTACTTTTGGCTTTATGACCATGGTATATTACGTCTTGAAGAAAAGCCTGTGACGCCTTCATTTTATTAGATTTTCCGGTTTGGCAATGTTCCAGAAAACTTTCGAGACTTTCTGAAAGAAATGAAACTTTAACTTTTGGTGAACCATAAATCACACAAACACTCCTAATCGCATACAAACATGCCTTTTCTCTATCACTCCTCGACTGTACATATCACCACTCAACGTGGATAGCAACCCCGTCTTATTCCACGTCATGGGAGCTTTAATATGACATCATGAAGGCCATATATGGACACTTCACAACCAGGAAAATGGTGATAACTATCACCCCGAAAAGGTGATGAGTTAGAGCCATCACCCTTTTTTATGACCACCTTTAAAAATGATTGGCAATCACCTCTGAAGAGTGATGAGCAATGATTGTAAATTTGGGTCCGTCATCAATCTTAAAATGTGATGGCCGTCACAATTTAAAGGTGATGGCTCGAACTCATCACCTGTTAAACGTGATGGTCAGGTCTGACCACCATTATAGGGTGATGTGCCATCACCTTTTTTCCGTCTGCGTTGGCTGTCCATATATCGAACAAGCATTCTCATGCGCATCCGAAAATACCCTTTCTCCGCCACTCCTTAAATGCGCATAAGCACCACGACATCACCGCGTAACGTGAACTGTCCCACAATCTTATTTTACACAACGGCGGTTTCACTACGACACCGTGCACGCCACATTTGACCTATGGTAACCCATAAATTGTCAAAACACTCCCAAGCGCATCCGAAAAGGCCTTCTCATTACTACTCATCGACTGTGTGTGCACATCATGACTTCACCGCTCAACGAGGACAGCACCCTCGTCTCATTCTACACACCAAAAACTTCAATACGACACCATACACGCGACATTTGGTCCCACGGTGACCCGTAGATCGCCCAAACACTCCAAAGGTCATCCAAAAATGCCTTTTCTCTACTTTTTCTATTTAAGTGTAAAACTCAAACGGTAAAAGCGACTGGGATACGTAATCCCACATACGTATATGGGATTGAGCGCGTGCGACGCAGACTGACCAACGGCGACGGTCGAAACAAGCTGCGGGCTTCTTGCTAGCCAGCAACCTTTCTCTCGGAGTGTCGTTGATATTTTTACTAAAATATTGATTAAAGTAGTGATTTAAATTATATGGGGAAAAGAATCCCACGTTAACTTGATCAAGGGCTGAAAATCCCACTCTCGAGAAGGAAAATACATCCCAACCTCTCCTGGGCTTTCTTTCTTAATTCTCGACTCCGCATGCACACCATGACATCACCACAAGAGCCATATTCACAACGTCAAGGTACGTGACATAGAAAAACTGCGCTGATGGTAAAATACGTTAGGGCTTTATACTTTCTGTGCCAAACTATTCGCTGATACCAAATGTAACTATTTAATCCAAGCATGCATAACAATAAAATATTAATGGATAGATCAGAGAAATTTTATAGAAATCCGTGCGTTATTTCACCCAATTCAAGTCTTTCAGTGAGAAGGTGAAGTCGGATACACTGACCTCGCGGGTGTCTCAACTATTCCAACACTTCAGACGAGGGTTTGCACACTTTGACTCAGGGGTATTTGAACGAAATTATCTTACGTGAATTAAGATTACAAACGAGTTAATATTGAGGACATAAAACTGCGTGAATTTGCTCCTCAAAAACTGACTGCATTTGTCAGTACGGTAATTGGAAGAAACAACCTCTTGATTTGACAGTCATTAACTTGACTTGTCACCTCAGGCTTTTTCCAAAAATGGCGATATTAAAAATGGGAAGCCCCCACCTTCTTAAATGTGGATGTAGGAGCCAACCCCACCGCTTTGGCCGCCATGATAGGAGATAACAGCTTTGAAGCTTGTTTAATTGGAGCACCTTGGTCATCGAAATATATGTTCGATAATCTTGTAAAAGATCACCTCGAAAGGGTTTGAAACACCTTAGTCATCTACGGCTAATCTTGGTATTATGGCCGATATTTGGAGGGTTTTAAATCTTTTTCAAACAAATAGATAATACCTCTGGGAGAGAAATCTGCTTCTCAGGAAGTAGCTTTGATATGGTTATCGTGTCTAGAAGCTGGTTTAGGTCGCGCCTGCCTCCCAGATGAAAAAAACAACAACATTTTTTATGGGATCCACGAGTAAACAACATTCCTATTATGGCCGTTTAAGCAAAAACTATGAAAATCATTCATCTGAATTGATCGTGTATATATTATTCGGATATCACTCGGTCCAATGGCCAAATTTCTTTCAGTTTTGAGAAATTTTGGTGTGATGACACTTGGTCTAGTTTAGGTGTCTTTGAGCGATGGTAAATATTTACATGTGTATCCCAGTTGTATAAAAAGGCATTTGTTTTCCAGTCCCTTGTTTCGGAATAATCATTCGAATCAACAACGATGGATGATAGAATTCTATAGGAGAATTGGTGTGATAAATAAAAGGTGGTTTAGGCATTTTTCTTTTATTTCTATGGCTTGAATTTGAAACGAAAATGTATGATAAAGTTCCTTTAAAAATGTTGAAAAGTTATCAGTAGATATCATCTTTTATAACCAATAAAATTTTATTCAATTCCGTGAAAGTTGTGCGTGAAAAAACCCCCCGGAACGGTCATAATCGAGAGCGGCAATAATATCAATTATAAGCTCACCTGTACAGATCGATTTCCGTTACTCGCAATGAAATTGTAACGTGTACGAACAGGACCAGTCGTAGTGTTTAGAAGAAAACGAATCAATAACCGGGATTGCCCACTGGCATTCTGGCCGTCACCGTCGTTAACCCCTTCACTAGTGGAGATCCGGGGCTCGAAGAGATGATCACAACCGTTACAAAGATGAATGACTCTAATGTAAAGGTCTATTATGGTATATTCTGCACAAATAGTATAGGCTTAGACAGAATGTCTAAGGAGATGTAACGTTAAGATATTTACATATATGTACAGACACTAGGAGAGTGTATGCAAATAAACTTGATGTATATGTACAAGTGATGTGAGAGGATGTGTGCATATAAAGTTAACGGATACGTACACTTGGTGTGTGCATGTAAGGTTAACGGATACGTACACTTGGTATGTGCATATAAGGTTCACGGATACGTGCCCCTGAGAGAGTGTGTGCATATAAAGTTAACGTATCCCTGGGGTATATGTGGATAATAGAAGAGAATGTGTGCAGTTTAAGCTTGATGTTATATGGTAATAATATATATATGAGAGTGTATGCATAGAACTTTATAGTTAATATAGTGCTTTAATGCGCGATAAGGGCGGCCTGGCTGCTGGCCCTTCTCTTCTAGGGGAAGGGCGGCCTGGCTGCTGGCCCTTCTCTTCCGTCGCTGGAACGTTATGGATATAACGCTCTCTCCAGGAATGGCACCCAGTCGTTGGAACGTTAAGGATATAACGCTCTCTCCAGATACGTCGCCCAGTCGTTGAAACGTCAAGGCCCGTTGGAACGTTACGGCAGTAACGTTCTTCCCGATATACAGATACCCTCAGGCGTTGGAACGTCACGGCGGTGACGCTCTCTCCAGATATAGCACCAAGTCGCTGAAACGTCACGGCCCGTTGGAACGTTACGGCGGTAACGCTCTCTCCAGAGACCACCCCCAGTCGTTGGAACGTCGCGGCGGCGACGCTCTCTCCAGAGACGTGGCAACTCGGCGTGTACTTCACCCCCAGTCGTCGGAGCCTGACCCTAACTTGTCAGCTCACCAGTCTGCTTCCCGCACAGGTAAGTATAGCCCGGCGTCTCAACCCTTACGGCTGCTGCGACCCGTCTATAGACACGCCTGTGACTACACAACTTCACGACGATCTCTCAGGTAAGTATCACGCACCACTCAACTCTCAGGGACCGTCAGGACAATTACTTGGGTATATCATGTGCTATTATTTCATCTGGTACCGATGAAACATCGTACGGTCTGTAAACTGCCGTTGTAATCTGTGCCCTGGGCTTGACCGTACAGTCTGTAAGCCTTGTTACCACTTTTACATCGGTAAAAGGAAGCCCGCCTACTGTAACGTGTGATAAATACACGTATCCTACTTGTAGAATCTGTGTTCTGTGTTTCTTTGCGGTATAATTTGTGAGCTGTATGTCTGGACTTGTACTGTACTGTTTATAATCTGTGTGTCTTTATTTGCTTGTATGTGTGATAAATACACATATTCCTCTTGGTGGACTCTGTGTTCTGTATCTTTCTTGTGTGATCTGTGTGCTGTATCTTTCTCGACGGTATAATGGTGATCGGTATGGCTGGACTGGTACTGTACTGTTTGTGATCTGTGCGTCTTTATTTGCTCGTATGTGTGATAAAGACACATGTCCTTCCAGTTGAATCTGTAAGCTGCATCTGTAACTTGTCTATGGCCAGCTATACGCCGTCTGTGTAACTGCTTGCGGCCTTTCCTTGCTCTCGAAGCGCCCGGCCCAGTTTATCGATGTTTCCCGACGAAAATGGCTCGCCCGCCTGCTGTAATACTGCGACCGTTTCCGTCCCGTAAAGCGTTGCCCGGCTGTCGGCGACGAATAAACAGGCTCCACGATACGTTGTAGGATTATGGCAGGGGGAAACTTGGTTGATGTATCCCGGTATTTAGTGCAGTTGTATGTTTCTGGGGAGGAAGGGAATCTCCTGATTATGGTCATATACCGCTACACGGTCAAGAAGATCAACAAATATTGTGGTTTAAGTCCCAGTGCAGCGAGATAGCACAGCAATATTGTCGAAATTATCAACCTACTGGTATAGACACTAAAAGCCCTATTTTATACTGAAGTTAGACCATGCAAGTTGCCTAAATGTGCTACAGGCAAACGCATGTCTCATTACAGTATTATAGAATACCCCCAACTACATGTACATACAACACGCCAGTCGGACGTGTTCCCTAAACTATAGTATAACCACAAACACGTTTCCACACCGAAAATGCGAGCCGGCAAATTCTCATTGGATTGGCGTGTTTTCACAGGTTACACTAACTACAGGATTTATAATCTTTTAGATTCCCAGGCCAAAACAACTGCCTATACGCCCAACCGTAAATTACGCCAAAATCAATAAGTTACAGGCTGTACCTGGACGTGTTTCTCCAGCCCTCTATTTCTGGTCTCTCCTCGATTGGAATGTCAGCTCGAGTTTAAATAGGGTGTGCACTCTCCACCCCCAAAAAGTCCTCACAGGAGGCTTCCCCACGAACGGAGACGTTTCGACCGAACCGAAACCGAACCGAAGATCGTCTTCCACAGCGAAATTACAGTTCATAGTTCATAAATGAGCATGCCATCCCAATCCATAATTTGTAGAGAAAATTCCACATAAAGGGCAACTCCTATCTCGCTCTGGTAAGCGAGAAATACGGGGGAATGCATTTCTGATATCTGCCTTGCTCGACGCTGACGACATGGGTCAAGGTCGTTCTTCCACATTCCAACGTAGCACACGGCTCCTGATTCAAACTGTTCTCTACGCAAACGGTTAACCGTTACACTGCCCCCGCCTTTCCAAATCATGACGTCCTCGTCATGGCCGTACGGGTCTCCCCGTCCAGGGTGACGTTACAGTTCCAGTTGTACAGTTCGAATCAATTTAAACAAAACTGTTCGCCAATTACGGGCCATCAGGGCCGGCGAAATCACTAGGTGGCCGCCCTCCGGCGGTCTGGCCGGGCCACCACGACATCAGGTCAAAGATCTCCTTTATAGAATTACATGGGCGGCTAGCAGAGCCGCCCCACGACATTAGGTCCACTGGGCTGGGACGTCAGCTCGTAGTCTTGCAACCTGCAAGGCCTGACCGCTCGCCGAACGCGGGTCGTCGTCGCGTGTGTGGGGGCTGCCTCACCCTCGGCCACTTCGGTGACGTCGTCCTTCGCGTGTGTGGGGGCTGCCTCACCCTCGGCCACTTCCTCGAGCGCGTCCTCCGCTGGCCCCTGCGGCCGGCCCACGGTCGCCTGTGCCTCCCGGGCTCCGTCGTTGTCGGTCATCTCTAGTAGTCGGTTGTTCTCTTCTGTTGTAGATCAGGCCAGATCCCACCGCTGCCACCAGTTTTCTCCGTGTAACGTGTACGAGCAGGACCAGTCGTAGTGTTTAGAAGAAAACGAATCAATAACCGGGATTGCCCACTGGCATTCTGGCCGTCACCGTCGTTAACCCCTTCACTAGTGGAGATCCGGGGCTCGAAGAGATGATCACAACCGTTACAAAGATGACTGACTCTAATGTAAAGGTCTATTATGGTATATTCTGCACAAATAGTATAGGCTTAGACAGAATGTCTAAGGAGATGTAACGTTAAGATGTTTACATATATGTACAGACACTAGGAGAGTGTATGCAAATAAACTTGATGTATATGTACAAGTGATGTGAGAGGATGTGTGCATATAAAGTTAACGGATACGTACACTTGGTGTGTGCATGTAAGGTTAACGGATACGTACACTTGGTATGTGCATATAAGGTTCACGGATACGTGCCCCTGAGAGAGTGTGTGCATATAAAGTTAACGTATCCCTGGGGTATATGTGGATAATAGAAGAGAATGTGTGCAGTTTAAGCTTGATGTTATATGGTAATAATATATATATGAGAGTGTATGCATATAACTTTACAGTTAATGTAGTGCTTTAATGCGCGATAAGGGCGGCCTGGCTGCTGGCCCTTCAATTCTGGGGGAAGGGCGGCCTGGCTGCTGGCCCTTCTCTTCCGTCGTTGGAACGTTATGGATATAACGCTCTCTCCAGGAATGGCACCCAGTCGTTGGAACGTTAAGGATATAACGCTCTCTCCAGATACGTCGCCCAGTCGTTGAAACGTCAAGGCCCGTTGGAACGTTACGGCGGTAACGTTCTCCCCAATATACAGATACCCTCGGCGTTGGAACGTCACGGCGGTGACGCTCTCTCCAGATATAGCACCAAGTCGCTGAACCGTCACGGCCCGTTGGAACGTTACGGCGGTAACGCTCTCTCCAGAGACGACCCCCAGTCGTTGGAACGTCACGGCGGTGACGCTCTCTCCAGAGACGTGGCAACCCGGCGTGTTCTTCACCCCCAGTCGTCGGAGCCTGACCCTAACTTGTCAGCTCACCAGTCTGCTTCCCGCACAGGTAAGTATAGCCCGGCGTCTCAACCCTTCCGGCTGCTGCGACCCGTCTATAGACACGCCTGTGACTACACAACTTCACGACGATCTCTCAGGTAAGTATCACGCACCACTCAACTCTCAGGGACCGTCAGGACAATTACTTGGGTATATCATGTGCTATTATTTCATCTGGTACCGATGAAACATCGTACGGTCTGTAAACTGCCGTTGTAATCTGTGCCCTGGGCTTGACCGTACAGTCTGTAAGCCTTGTTACCACTTTTACATCGGTAAAAGGAAGCCCGCCTTCTGTAACGTGTGATAAATACACGTATCCTACTGGAATCTGTATGTCTTGTTACCGCTTTTACATCGGTAAAATTGAGCCCACCTGCACCGTGCCTTTATGCGTGATAAATACGCATATCCTCCCTGTGGGATCTGTGGTCTGTGACTTTCTTGACTGTATAATCTGTGGTCTGTATATCTGGACTTGTACTGTACTGTTTATAATCTGTGTGTCTTTATTTGCTTGTATGTGTGATAAATACACATATTCCTCTTGGTGGACTCTGTGTTCTGTATCTTTCTTGTGTGATCTGTGTGCTGTATCTTTCTCGACGGTATAATGGTGATCGGTATGGCTGGACTGGTACTGTACTGTTTGTGATCTGTGCGTCTTTATTTGCTCGTATGTGTGATAAAGACACATGTCCTTCCAGTTGAATCTGTAAGCTGCATCTGTAACTTGTCTATGGCCAGCTATACGCCGTCTGTGTAACTGCTTGCGGCCTTTCCTTGCTCTCGAAGCGCCCGGCCCATTTTATCGATGT
Organism: Hanleya hanleyi; assembly: GCA_036873755.1. Classification (NCBI taxonomy): domain Eukaryota; kingdom Metazoa; phylum Mollusca; class Polyplacophora; order Lepidopleurida; family Hanleyidae; genus Hanleya; species Hanleya hanleyi. The sequence continues at coordinate 24,343 of JAVTVY010052335.1, forward strand.
TTCCCGACGAAAATGGCTCGCCCGCCAGCTGTAATACTGCGACCGTTTCCGTCCCGTAAAGCGTTGCCCGGCTGTCGGCGACGAATAAACAGGCTCCACGATACGTTGTAGGATTATGGCAGGGGGAAACTTGGTTGATGTATCCCGGTATTTAGTGCAGTTGTATGTTTCTGGGGAGGAAGGGAATCTCCTGACTATGGTCATATACCGCTACACGGTCAAGAAGATCAACAAATATTGTGGCTTAAGTCCCAGTGCAGCGAGATAGCACAGCAATATTGTCGAAATTATCAACCTACTGGTATAGACACTAAAAACCCTAGTTTATACTGAAGTTAGACCATGCAAGTTGCCTAAATGTGCTACAGGCAAACGCATGTCTCATTACAGTATTATAGAATACCCCCAACTACATGTACATACAACACCCCAGTCGGACGTGTTCCCTAAACTATAGTATAACCACAAACACGTTTCCACACCGAAAATGCGAGCCGGCAAATTCTCATTGGATTGGCGTGTTTTCACAGGTTACACTAACTACGGGATTTATAATCTTTTAGATTCCCAGGCCAAAACAACTGCCTATACGCCCAACCGTAAATTACGCCAAAATCAATAAGTTACAGGCTGTACCTGGACGTGTTTCTCCAGCCCTCTATTTCTGGTCTCTCCTCGATTGGAATGTCAGCTCGAGTTTAAATAGGGTGTGCACTCTCCACCCCCAAAAAGTCCTCACAGGAGGCTTCCTCACGAACGGAGACGTTTCGACCGAACCGAAACCGAACCGAAGATCGTCTTCCACAGCGAAATTACAGTTCATAGTTCATAAATGAGCATGCCATCCCAATCCATAATTTGTAGAGAAAATTCCACATAAAGGGCAACTCCTATCTCGCTCTGGTAAGCGAGAAATACGGGGGAATGCATTTCTGATATCTGCCTTGCTCGACGCTGACGACATGGGTCAAGGTCGTTCTTCCACATTCCAACGTAGCACACGGCTCCTGATTCAAACTGTTCTCTACGCAAACGGTTAACCGTTACACTGCCCCCGCCTTTCCAAATCATGACGTCCTCGTCATGGCCGTACGGGTCTCCCCGTCCAGGGTGACGTTACAGTTCCAGTTGTACAGTTCGAATCAATTTAAACAAAACTGTTCGCCAATTACGGGCCATCAGGGCCGGCGAAATCACTAGGTGGCCGCCCTCCGGCGGTCTGGCCGGGCCACCACGACATCAGGTCAAAGATCTCCTTCATAGAATTACATGGGCGGCTAGCAGAGCCGCCCCACGACATTAGGTCCACTGGGCTGGGACGTCAGCTCGTAGTCTTGCAACCTGCAAGGCCTGACCGCTCGCCGAACGCGGGTCGTCGTCGCGTGTGTGGGGGCTGCCTCACCCTCGGCCACTTCGGTGACGTCGTCCTTCGCGTGTGTGGGGGCTGCCTCACCCTCGGCCACTTCCTCGAGCGCGTCCTCCGCTGGCCCCTGCGGCCGGCCCACGGTCGCCTGTGCCTCCCGGGCTCCGTCGTTGTCGGTCATCTCTAGTAGTCGGTTGTTCTCTTCTGTTGTAGATCAGGCCAGATCCCACCGCTGCCACCAGTTTTCTCCGTGTAACGTGTACGAGCAGGACCAGTCGTAGTGTTTAGAAGAAAACGAATCAATAACCGGGGTTGCCCACTGGCATTCTGGCCGTCACCGTCGTTAACCCCTTCACTAGTGGAGATCCGGGGCTCGAAGAGATGATCACAACCGTTACAAGGATGACTGACTCGAATGTAAAGGTCTATTATGGTATATTCTGCACAAATAGTATACGCGGTTACAAATAATAGCGTAGAACCGCGTGGCTTAGACAGAATGTCTAAGGAGATGTAACGTTAAGATATTTACATATATGTACAGACACTAGGAGAGTGTATGCAAATAAACTTGATGTATATGTACAAGTGATGTGAGAGGATGTGTGCATATAAAGTTAACGGATACGTACACTTGGTGTGTGCATGTAAGGTTAACGGATACGTACACTTGGTATGTGCATATAAGGTTCACGGATACGTGCCCCTGAGAGAGTGTGTGCATATAAAGTTAACGTATCCCTGGGGTATATGTGGATAATAGAAGAGAATGTGTGCAGTTTAAGCTTGATGTTATATGGTAATAATATATATATGAGAGTGTATGCATATAACTTTATAGTTAATATAGTGCTTTAATGCGCGATAAGGGCGGCCTGGCTGCTGGCCCTTCTCTTCTGAGGATAAGGGCGGCCTGGCTGCTGGCCCTTCTCTTCCGTCGTTGGAACGTTATGGATATAACGCTCTCTCCAGGGATGGCACCCAGTCGTTGGAACGTTAAGGATATAACGCTCTCTCCAGATACGTCGCCCAGTCGTTGAAACGTCAAGGCCCGTTGGAACGTTACGGCAGTAACGTTCTCCCCGATATACAGATACCCTCAGGCGTTGGAACGTCACGGCAGTGACGCTCTCTCCAGATATAGCACCAAGTCGCTGAAACGTCACGGCCCGTTGGAACGTTACGGCGGTAACGCTCTCTCCAGAGACGACCCCCAGACGTTGGAACGTCGCGGCGGCGACGCTCTCTCCAGAGACGTGGCAACTCGGCGTGTACTTCACCCCCAGTCGTCGGAGCCTGACCCTAACTTGTCAGCTCACCAGTCTGCTTCCCGCACAGGTAA
>JAVTVY010052336.1:0-27182 GCA_036873755.1 Hanleya hanleyi
GTCATCTCTCTGCATATTAATTTCCACCTGCCACCCACGACTGGCAGTATCATCTATGTGCGTATTAATTTCCACCTGCCACATACGACTGGCAGTATCATCTATGTGCGTATGTTGCAGGAAATACCAGACCCGAGGGGGATATTCAACATTCTTCATTTTAAGGAATTTTTATATCCTTAAGTATATATAGGAAATAACTAGCCATCTCCCATACATATCCTATTCATGACTTTTAGAAATCACAGTGAACTTTGACATCTAAATTCAAAATCTTGACTCTCGGGTATATAATCGTCTCCAAAATGTAAATTAACCAGTCTAAACTGTTGTTTAATCTGTAAACGGTATAAATTTGGCTTAAAATCCTCTAATGAACGAGTGAAGTCATCATGTAGGCACAAATTTGGAATTGATCCTTATTTCAGGATGAGAATTGATCCTTATTTCAGGATGAGGATTGATCCTTATTTCAGGATGAGAATTGATCCTTATTTCAGGATGAGAGTTGATCCTTATTTCAGGATGAGGATTGATCCTTATTTCAGGATGACGATTGATCCTTGTCTCAGGATATAAGAATTTCATCCTTGTTTCAGGATGTAAGAATTTCATCCTTGTTTCAGAATATAAGGATTCATCCTTGTTTCATAACATAGATAAGAATTTTCCCTAAGACATCTCCCATATATTGGTATATCAATCATCTCCCATAGTGAAGGTGTGATGTTACCTCGTCAAAGACAAGGGGCAGAATGCGAAGTACCTACCGTCATGTAGAATCATATAGACCGCCACAAACCTGTTTACATCACGTGGGTATCTACGGAGATTTTGATTGGCTGAACACGAACGATTTCAAAACCTGCGTTGTATCAGCTAATTAACTTTTACAAGCCACGAAAAGTATCAGAAAAAGCGGCCCTAAACTAGAAAACTTCTATGTAACAATGTCTTATTCTTCTCCAGACATGTACAAAATAATCTGCCCTATTTTCTCATACAAGTTTTGGAACGCTACGATGTCAAATTTCCATATTCAAATACTAACAAGCACACAAAGCTGGCGACGTAGTTTTCCGCGAAGTATGAAATGTGCAAGAAATACTGATAAAATATAGCCGTATAGGACAGATAAAGATGAACTACACTTTCACATGAGTATAGATAGGTAAAGTAGAACTCACTTATTCGGGCTAACTAGTTTTTATGCAATGAAAACCCTCAAAGACATAAAAATTAGCCAAAATTCCCCATGACGAAAACTGGTCCGGCGATAACACCTGTAATGTTACGGCTCTGTCATAAATTCTGCCGATTTTGAAATATGTGAGATTTCGACAATAAAAACATATTTACATCATGAAATGACACTGGAAAATTATATTGACACATAGTACTTCCAGTCGACCACAAATCGTCACACTACCCCCTCCCTGGAGTTGTGCGTCCCCGCACAAACAAACTCCTGAAATACATTAGCAAGCATCAGATATAACAATTATAGATCAGCAAAACAATCAGCAAAGTAATGATCCGATCTAAAATTTGTCAAGAGCATGCTAGATCACATCCGAATCATCAAAATATGATTTAATACAAGGCACATGTGGATAAGGAATTTAACATCTTGGTATAATACTGCTGCAAATTTAGATATTATAGGGTGGTGCATCTGGATCCATCAAAAGAGATGCATGGTTTCCAGAGCCATGGCACACTTCACATAATAAATCGGTACAAATCCAAATTCCGTGCTTTGTTTCTGTGGCTGTCTCCGCCGTGGGCACATCTGTAGACGAACTCTTGTCGCATGTCGTCGGCACTGATGTAACTGTGCTGGCCTCACGGGTCACAGGGTGGAAGTACGTGGCTGAGTCGACCATGGAAATTGGATCTGGACTGATAGGTTCGGTCTGTATATATCTGGAAATCATCTGAGGTCGGAATGGAGCATAAGAATTTACGGTTTGGGTATGCGTGGTGTGCTTTGGATATTTTCGTGTGTCCCGGGAAATGTCCTCGTGAACAGTTATGCCATTGGGGTATACGATTGTACGGTGAATATGTTCCATACAAGGGTACGGCGCTGTGGAAAACACACCACGCTGAGGAAGCGGTTGCACTGCAATGAAAGGCTGATTTAAATCACCAAATACCACTGGTGTACCCTGCGGAGGAGGGTACTGGGTCAGCATAGGCTGCTGATACCCACGGACCACGCCTGGATTTGGTTCTGGATCATACACCATTTGAGTGTGAGAAGTGGCTGAAGAGGTAGGTCTTTGTGCAGATGAGGTGGGTTGAGAGTCGGATGGATTCGAGTGTTCGTGAATGTTTGATGTAGGTCGGTTGTCATGAAGGGAAGTTGATGGATGAGTAGAGCTGGTGGATGGGTCGGGCAGTATGTTGCTGACATCGGAGATACGACTGTATAATGGCGAAGACCTGTCATTGCCACATGTAATAAGCTCCTCTTCCTGTATTGGGGTTCCCGGCAAAATTAGAGTTACCTCTGGATCTTTCAACCCCTTTTCTTCCTCCAACTCCATCCTTTCATCCTTCTCCTCTTTCCTCTGATCTACCTTTCTGTCCTTCTCCACTTCCTTCCCCTCTACCTTTCTGTTCTTCTCCTCTTTCTTCCGCTTTACTTTTCTGTCCTTCTCCACCTTCTGCTCCACCTTTCTGTCCTTCTCCACATTCTTCCGCTTTACTTTTCTGTCCTTCTCCACCTTTTGCTCCACCTTCCTGTCCTTCTCCTTCTCCACCTCCACCTTACCCTCCACCTTCTTATCTGGCCTGTGTCTTCTCTTCTCATGATCGTGCAAATTGTCACGGCGGTTAAAGACCCTGAAGCACTTCTTGCAGGGGAACTTCTCCATCAGTTTCTCACACATATTCCGATGACGAAGGTAATTCGCCTTCAAGGTAAAGGTTGCCTGGCACTGTGGGCATGTAAATAGCATCTTGAATCTGAAAATGGACACAAGAGTAACAGAAATGTAGGTAAGGACACCCATACCAATTTCTCTCACTACACCTCAATTATGGGACCCTCCTGGTTAGGCCTACTTAGCACTGACCCCGAGATCCAAGTTAACCACTTGTATCGATCCGGTCTTCGAATTGTGCGGCCGAATCTGGTTTGTGGGAGAAGCACCATATCTACCCCTGTTCTATCGTTTTGTGGTACACGGCAAGGTTCAGTTATAATATGAACATCTTTATTGTCTTCACAAGTTACAGTAAGTTCGGCAGTAGCATCTTCTGTTTTTGGTGTCACTTCTCCGATTTCTGTTATCTTCTGTGTTTTTGGCAAAATGATCTTCCACGTCTCAAATTTGGTTCCTAGGTAAGGCTTGAGGCGATTGAAATGGATGAACTTTGGTTTGGACCTTGGGCATCGTTGAATCCAGTATACAGTGTCATCTACGCTCTTCATTACTTGATAAGGACCTTCCCAAAAGCAGGACAACTTTGGTGATAGACCCTTCTTCCGGACTGAATTGTACAACCAAACAACGTCTCCAGGATTGAAAGGACGCCCCTTAGCACATCTATCGTAAGATCTCTTCTGCACCATCTGTTTGGCCTTCGAATGTCTTCTCGCATTTTCGTAGGCAACCTCAAGGCGCTCTCGCAAAATTTCAGAGTACTCTGTAGTTTCTGAAACAGAAATACAAGGTGGCAAACCAGTTACTAAGTCTAACGGCAACTCAACCTCCCTACCCAACATCATCATATTCGGTGTCTCACCGGTCGTCTCATGTTGTGAGCTCCGGTAGGCCATCATGGCGAACGGAAGTTGCTCATCCCAATCTGTCTGGTTCTTGGAAACCATCATAGACAGACATGTCTCCAAGGTACGGTTAAACCGCTCAACCATCCCATCCGATTGAGGATGACGTGGTGTAGTTCTCGTCTTCTCCATACCCAACAAAGCACAGACTTCCTGGAAAATTGCAGACTTGTAAGTTCGTCCCTGATCTGAATGTATTTGCCGTGCGACCCCATATCTACAAATGAACTCTTCAGTTAGCTTCTTCGCAACTGTCACCGCTTCTTGATTAGGAATCGCATATCCCTCAATCCATTTGGTAAAGTAATCACTGATCAGCAAGATGTACTTATTACCACTTCTGGTCTTTGGCAAAGGTCCAATGATATCCGTAGCAATCCTCTCCAAGGGAAGTCCCACTCGATACTGCTTCATTGGAGCTCTGCATCGCTTGGTAGGAGACTTCTTCATCGCACAGACATCACATTGCTCACACCAGCGTTTGACATCTCGTCTCATCCCATACCAGTGGAATCTCTGTTGCAACTTCGGTAGTACTTTATTCAGGCCAAAATGCCCCGAAGTTTTAGCTGCATGCAGTTCATCGAAAACCCCCTTGCGAAACTGCTGTGGTAGAAGGACTCGCCAATAGGATCTGTGCAAATCAACTTCCCATCTCAAACACAGTATTCCATCTTTAATTTCCAACCGGTCCCATGCCTTCCAGTAAGACTTGATGGAATTATTCTCTCCAGATATAGCTTCCCACAGTGGTCTTTGATCCAGAGTCTGCTTTGCGTTGACAATCCAAGACAACTCATCATCGTTTCTCTGGGCTGCTACCGTATTCTCATCCAGATAAACCTCACTTACAACATGCGGTAATGCAGATGTAGTTTTAGGAGACCTTCGTCTCTTTCGTTTGTAGTTGGGTTGCTTCCAGCCCCACGATTTTGGTATCCACTTGATCTTTGGCAGTACAGGACCAGTGTGATCAGTCTGTGTGGCCACTTCCACCATCTTTTGCTGTGTGACACTAGCACAATAGGAACCATCAACATCTCTACTGAAACCAATCTTCTCACACTGTCGACAGGCCCCTCTCGACATCGCATCTGCATTTTGATGTTGCCTTCCAGGACGATGTAATATTTCGAAATCAAATGTGCCGAGGACACTCAACCACCGGGCCAGCTGACCTTCTGGTTCTTTAAAACTCATCAACCAACGGAGTGCGGCATGGTCCGTCCGGATGGTAAAGTGCCTCCCATACAAGTATTGCTTGAAATACTTCACAAAGACAACAACAGCTAGAAGCTCCCTCCTTGTCACACAATAGTTGCGTTCTGATTTGGACAGTGATCTGCTTGCATAAGCGATCACCTTCTCCGTACCCTCTTGTTGCTGAGATAAAACTGCCCCAATCCCATGTGCGCTCGCGTCAGTATCTAAAATATGCTCACCAGTCGCGCTAGGATATGCCAGTACTGGCGATTGAATCAAACTGGTCTTCAGATTGCAGAAGGCTTCCTGACACTCATCTATCCAGTTAAACCATGGCCCCGACACTCTTTTGGTTCCACCATTGCCCATTTTCCACAAACTTGTCCTGAAGTCCTGCATGGTAGCACCACCTCTGACCTGGGATCAATTATAGTCTTTTCTGCCAACACAAGACGGCATGATAGGTTATCTTCGGCCTTCATCTGACAGACCAATTGTTCATCTTCACAAGTGAGACTTCTACTCTTGGGATGTAAACTGACATCATACTGGAGTAGAAAATCCATGCCAAGAATAGCTTCTGTATGTACGTCCGCAACGGTTACAATCATCTCCGTTATATGCTGCACATAACGTTATATGGATGAATAGTCTAGTCATGGTCTGGTATTCACTGGAATCCTCTGATAAACTTTACGGGACATGATAGTCATACATGACCCGGTATCCACAAGAAAGCGAACGTCAACTTCTTGCGAAACATTCCACCTTGGATAGTGGCCATCTGTATCCGCTCTTCTCCATAAGTCTTCTTATTGACCATGAAATCTCGTTGCCGCATCAACATCTCAATCTTCTCAAGTTCTAGAATCGTCTTATCTGCATTACTGGAGTCAACCATTATTTCCCGGACATCTTTTCTGCCTGAACTATCAATCCTCCCCGCCTCTATCTTCCGTCACTGTGACTGCCTGTTCCAAGGTCTTAGGCTTCCCTAGATAGATCCGCATTCGTACCTCAGCATCCTCTAAGGCATCGACGAAGTGTGTATTCGCTAAACGATCTCTCTGGGCAACCGTCGTATCTTCGCTAAACGGTCTGTCTGGGCAACCGTCATATCTGGATAGGCCAAATCTGCCTGATTGACTGGCCAAGTTCCCTCATACCCTTTCCACGAAGCTGACGTCTTCCACGCAATTCCGCTAGGTATAACTCAGCCTGGTCCCCTGGCCCAAATCGAATAGTCAACACATGCACCGACTTATCAAATCGACCCTGCTCCTCTGGAGACCGACTACACGCGACTTTGTCTAGCTGCTCCACGCAAATGGGTGAAAAGATAATCGGCCTTCTCCTCATCCCCCAATCTATTGATACGCGCAATAGTATGGAACACACTCAGATAGTCCATCCATGAACCTTCTCCGGAAAAATGACTCTGGTTTTACCATCATGCGTCTTCTAGACTCTGCAACCAAAACTGGTAGATCCACAACTGGTGGATTTCCTTCAATATCCCAGATGTTAGATGCATAACCCTCACGGCCTTCTCCAGTACCACTTCGATGACTTCTGGTTCGCTTCTGTCTCGTATTCAAGAAAATACCTTCTCCAGTGGCCATCTCGTCATCACTAGACTCCATCTTTGACATTCTTTAATAGGTATCCTATATCCCCTGGTCAAATATCGTTATGTCTTCTCAACTGTGTTTCAGGTATCCGTTGCTATGGCAATCCCACCGCTGCCACCAAATTGTAACGGTTTTTCCTCTCTCAAGTGGTTGATAGTCAATTAGTTACCAAATTGTAACACTTTCTGGTATCTTAGGTCATGGGACTAATCAACCAAATAATACGATTTTTGCTGCCACCAGTGACGTAAGGTGTCACAACCCATAAATTTAATATCTTCTCAATACACTTCTCTCTAGTAGCTTGGTCAATGATTCTGGAGGCGTACCGTTATGGATCCGCCTGGATTACTGGATACTCTGGGTATTAAGAGCCAGTACTGGGTTTTTATCTTCTCCAAACCACTCCAGGTTCTCGCCCAACGATATCGATAATCGTAAACAGATAATCTGAAACACAGTTTTCTTTTAGTGCCTCCAATAACACTAGAAGATATCTTCAGCAACCCTCAGGACGGCTTGGGTCCACTTAAGATGGCGGCATGCATATGATCCATGGATATTCCCTCACAGGATACTCTCGGGATACTGCAGGATATTACATAGGGTAACATCTCATTTCGTAGGATGCCAATTTGCAGGATATCCAGCATACATGGGAGTAGGATATCAAGCAAGGATAACGAAATACCCGTTATCGCCATACCAGAAGGATGTCGTATTCTGCAGGAGATCCGGTTATCGTTCATCTCACTCGTTAAATGGAAATCTGCAGGATACGCTTCCTTTCTTCAACTCAACACGAATCACCAAATAACACCGATTTCAACAACAATGAAATTTATTATTTGTGAACTGGACGATATGTTATTTACAGTATATACACATTATTAATTGTCTCACTGATGCGGTGTACAACAGAAAAATAAATGGGGGTGAGTAAGCTTACATGGTGCTTCAAATTGTATATATTAAGATTGGATCTCGGAAACTAAATATGCCTCCCCAAGACTTCCATACATCCTTAAGGATAATAGTGTCAGAAAACTTATGGAATGGAAAGGAAGTGTCCACCTGCCTTCAGCAATAGGCAGTATCATCTACGTATGAGAGGGCGTTTCCACCTGCCACCCGCAACTGACAGTATCGTCTCTATACGAGCAATAATTTCCACCTGCCACCCAAGCTTGGCAGTGTCATCTCTCTGCATATTAATTTCCACCTGCCACCCACGACTGGCAGTATCATCTATGTGCGTATTAATTTCCACCTGCCACATACGACTGGCAGTATCATCTATGTGCGTATGTTGCAGGAAATACCAGACCCGAGGGGGATATTCAACATTCTTCATTTTAAGGAATTTTTATATCCTTAAGTATATATAGGAAATAACTAGCCATCTCCCATACATATCCTATTCATGACTTTTAGAAATCACAGTGAACTTTGACATCTAAATTCAAAATCTTGACTCTCGGGTATATAATCGTCTCCAAAATGTAAATTAACCAGTCTAAACTGTTGTTTAATCTGTAAACGGTATAAATTTGGCTTAAAATCCTCTAATGAACGAGTGAAGTCATCATGTAGGCACAAATTTGGAATTGATCCTTATTTCAGGATGAGAATTGATCCTTATTTCAGGATGAGGATTGATCCTTATTTCAGGATGAGAATTGATCCTTATTTCAGGATGAGAGTTGATCCTTATTTCAGGATGAGGATTGATCCTTATTTCAGGATGACGATTGATCCTTGTCTCAGGATATAAGAATTTCATCCTTGTTTCAGGATGTAAGAATTTCATCCTTGTTTCAGAATATAAGGATTCATCCTTGTTTCATAACATAGATAAGAATTTTCCCTAAGACATCTCCCATATATTGGTATATCAATCATCTCCCATAGTGAAGGTGTGATGTTACCTCGTCAAAGACAAGGGGCAGAATGCGAAGTACCTACCGTCATGTAGAATCATATAGACCGCCACAAACCTGTTTACATCACGTGGGTATCTACGGAGATTTTGATTGGCTGAACACGAACGATTTCAAAACCTGCGTTGTATCAGCTAATTAACTTTTACAAGCCACGAAAAGTATCAGAAAAAGCGGCCCTAAACTAGAAAACTTCTATGTAACAATGTCTTATTCTTCTCCAGACATGTACAAAATAATCTGCCCTATTTTCTCATACAAGTTTTGGAACGCTACGATGTCAAATTTCCGTATTCAAATACTAACAAGCACACAAAGCTGGCGACGTAGTTTTCCGCGAAGTATGAAATGTGCAAGAAATACTGATAAAATATAGCCGTAAAGGACAGATAAAGATGAACTACACTTTCACATGAGTATAGATAGGTAAAGTAGAACTCACTTATTCGGGCTAACTAGTTTTTATGCAATGAAAACCCTCAAAGACATAAAAATTAGCCAAAATTCCCCATGACGGAAACTGGTCCGGCGATAACACCTGTAATGCCGATTTTGAAATACGTGAGATTTCGACAATAAAAACATATTTACATCATGAAATGACACTGGAAAATTATATTGACACATAGTACTTCCAGTCGACCACAAATCGTCACAATATATTTACTGAAAATTTTTTACGCTATAAACAAATAAACAGCCCACGAATGATATCTCTTGTATGTAGTATAGCTAAAGAATACTTTATGCTTTCTGACATTGATATATCTACGATCAGTTTTCTTGAACACAGACACTATTAATGAACTTAGACGGTCAATAAGGTCCTAATGAGGGATTGTAGTATAGAGAGTCGAGAAATCCCACGTGGATACATGTCTGTACGGTACGTGTCCTTCAATATCAAGTTTTACTCTAAGACATTTTGAGTTTTTCCACATACAAACAACGGCCTTTGTTACAAAAGGATCACTTTTCTGGTCAATATCCTCAACAGTGATTCTTTCAGATGAAGTGATAGGAATATCCTTCGGTGCATTTTTCAGGACTGTGTCATTGTAACTGTGACTGTCACAGGTAGGACTATTGTTGTTAACATCATCCACATATATGGTCATGAAGGTCGTGGCTGTGGTTTCTCCTTTCTGGGGTGAGGATATACTCTTGCATATCGCTCCAATATATTTATTTCTACAGCCTGGAAAAAAAAGCATTTAAACACATAGTAGATATCAGTGAAGGATTTCGATATAGGAAAATCGTATGGCGGTGTCGATTCAGAGGAAACCAATGCCCCGCCCTGCACAAACTTCCCGGACCCAGCATGTGCTCTGCTGGAGCGTTGAACTTCGACAGATAAATCAGCGGAAGGTACATGCTCGTATATTATACTACAGATTGCGCTATTTCACTTGTCAGGAAAATCAAATCAAACACGTTATTGTTGGAAAGTGGAATATAATAATCGCTTGGAAAACGTTGTGTCCTGCCGTGATCATCTAACCACATAATCCCACGATCAGATACGAGTTCGGTAACAACTAGATTGCATAACAGGCATGTGTTCCTCACCGGATATCACTGATAAAGCAGAAAAGTCTCACATTTTTTTTTTAAATCGTCTGAGCCGACTAACACACTGTGGTCGTTTAACTTACTGATGTAACATAATCACTACCAGACTAGTATATACACATTATCACCATTATTATTTCATCAAATGAATGAGAGTGACCTCTCGTGATGGTAATTCGATGGCCTCTATAACAGAATCATTCCGTAACTAGGTATACAAATGGAATATTACTGACTACATTCGTTTTGTCTTCAAGAGCGAAATTATTTGCCATTTTCGTCTCTATTTTTTGAAAAGCTGTGGTGTCACATATATTTCTTTGCCATTACCAGATTTAAAAAAGTGTGTTTGGCATGAGAACCTATATTGATAAAGCTGAACTTGTTGCGGTTTTGTTTTCATATTATCATGATTATATAAGCTACTCAGCCTCCATGATACTTTAATAGTCGTCAGACCGACGTCTGAATTAGGCGCTATCGCCATTTCAGCTTTTCGAAGTTTGTAACATTGGAGATCGGGAGAGTGTTGGAAAACAGATGATCGTTTGTGGAACTGTACGTAAAATCTCTAAGCACATGTCGCGGACTATCACCAGATGGGCTAAAGAATGGCTTCATATATTGGTTTATCCTGAATAAAATTTAGATAGGGCACCGCTAGAGACCGTGCCGGACCAAGTGGACCAATTGGATGTGTTGAAATGGGCCCAACAACAACGCTCCAACACCCAATGGATCGTAGAGAGGGTGACCAATGTCACGTTTTTCGTTACCAAGCTGACCGACCACCCAATCGGATGAATGTATTCACCAATGTACTGATAGATACTCAGAATGCGCAAACAACTATTTGAGGATACGTTGCCTCAACGGTATCCTGGCCTGCCCGACGACGATTAGAACAAACGGATCAGAGCGAACATGGCCGAAGATGAAACTTTCTGAAATGGCGACTTCTGATTAGACAAGAGCAACCGGGAATACATCTAACGGGCAAGAAAGAATATGAGAGATGCAGCGCCAAATGGCGGCCTCTGATTGGACAAGTGGCTACTTGTATTGTAAATATACCCAACGCAGTTCCCCCAGCTTGGGTATGATGTACTGGAGGCGATAATAAAATGATTGTTCTGTCATCTTTGTTGTTGCTGTTGTTCTCTCACCGGTCTACATCGTAGGCGTTAAGGCGTAACGACAGGCGTTGACGGGCGTCACCGCATTTCGATGAATTAGTGTCAATTTCATGGACTATCTTGAAAATCAGAGCTTCAGGGCTAATTCACCAGGGCGTTGAACCGTTAAGTTTGGCGTTGGTAGGCGTTGATACAAGGTGACGCCTCACACGACGCATTCGGACCACGGATGGTCCATCACTACCCCAAACGCTTTCCTACACACCCCAAAATGTCCGCTTTCGCTAATACTTCTACTGATAACGTCACCAATGACGTCACAGATCCCGTGGACATGCCCCAAATGGTGGTCTACATACCGAGAGCTACAAAATGACACCCACACGACGCATTCGGACCAAGGATGGTCTCTCTCTATCCCAAACACAACCCCACGCACCCCCAAAATGACCACTTTACGTACTACACCCAACAATAAAAACACGCCATTCTGACTCAACCCCCCAAAAGCTTCACTTTGACATCTCCCGCGACCCATTTGGACCAATAGTGATCCATCTCTACCCCAAACACACCCCACGCACCCGCAGAATGACTGCTTTCTATACTACGACCAGACTGCGCATGCGCAGAATAATGAAAGCAGACGATACATTAGTCCATTAGGCTCAACTAGACCCCAAACACGTCCATCCAGCACTATTTGCCCACTACGCATGCGCGCAGTAACTTTTTCAAAAAATTTCACCGCTTAGCTTGGGGACACCGCCCATCGTGTTCTACGTGGTGAGACGTGAACAACAACAACCTATATCGCAATGTCCAGAAGTAAATTTCCCAATATGGACCTATCCACTGAGCCAGTATAGGCCAATATACAGACCTACCCGGTAGCTGGACCTTTCAAAAAGAAATTCACCGCTTAACTTCGAGACCCCTCCTATCGTGTTCTACGTGGTTAGACGTGAAAAACAAGATCCCGCAACCCGTATCACAATGAACATGTGTGAATTGCCCAGTATGAACCTACCCACTGAGCCAGTAGGCCTATGGGCCTATCCAGACCTCCGTGAACTTTTCGAAAAATTTCCCCGCTTAGGACCTCCGCCCATTGTGTTCTACGAGGCGAGACGTGAAAAACAAGATCAATGTCCAAGAGTAAGTTTTCCAGTATGGACCTATCCACTGAGCCAGTATAGGCCTATACACAGACTTACCCGTTACCGGGACATTTCGAAAAATTTCACCGCTTAGCTCTGAGACCCTTCCCATCGTGTTTTACGTGGTGAGACGAAGAAAACAAGACCTCACAACCCACACTAAAATCCACAAAAATGACCAACCCCATACCCTATACAGGCATTTTCCAGTATAGATGCAAATGTTCGAATCATTCTCCTATTGTTGAGGTGAGTCCTCATTTTACAAACACCCACCCATGACTTGATAGGCATGCCCGATAAGCCGGAGATCGATATTAGCCCTTTTGAACCTGGTTGATAGGAGTTTCCCCTATTTTAGGGGTAAAGTCCGTGTTCAGCTTTTTATATTTTCGAGCCAATTCCTCAATTTACATGCACCCATCCATGACTTGATCGCCCAGGACGAGCGCTTCACTTTGACACCTAACTTGACCCAATTGGCCAACTAGGGGCCCCTCTAGCCCCCAAAATGTCCCGAAGATTGGCGAAGATTGCCGGAGAATTTCCCCCGGCTCTCCGCATATTTGAGACTACTTTCTATCCGCGGAGGCTTTTTTTCCGCGACCGCATCATCGCCAGACCGCATCATCGCGGAGGAATACGTGACCGGAAGTCCCGGAACTATAGTGCTCTTGACCTCTTGCTTCCCGTAACCTCTCCAAAAATGACGATCGTAGGTCAAGTTGACTTTATGCGTCCGTTACATACTACTTATGTCTTCACGATGTGCACGTTTAGGCGCAGCCTTTATACACAATTAGGCGCAAAATGATTTCCACGAATAAACGCGTTTCCACGATTAGACGCATATTTCTCACACGAATAGGCGCATTTCCACAATTAGGAGCAAATCTCCTACACGAATAGGCGCAGTTCCACAATTAGGAGCAATTTTTCTACACGATTAGGCCTAACGCAGAATTAGTCGCAAGATGGTTCAAATGATTAGGAGCAGTTACATGATTAAACGCAGCCTCCTAACACGATTAGGCGCTTTTACACAAATAGGTGCAAATTCCGTACACGATTAGGTGCAGTTCCACAATTAAGCGCAAATTTCGTACACGATTAGGCGCAGTTCCACCATTAAGCGCAAATTTTCTACACGGTTAGGCGCAACACGTTATTAAGCGCAATTCTTTGGCGCTGACACGATTAGGCGCAAATACACGATTAGGCCCCTCACAACCCCTATCCCTTAAGAGGCCGTCTAAGAAACATTCCGTGTGCGCATGTGGACCGTAAGGAATTGGAACCTAATACAAACGCTACATCCAGTGATTGAAGAAAACTGTATAGCAGTGTTTATATACATACATATCACTCTTTACCAGTATTTATATACATAAATATCACAAAAAGTCTAGGCTAGTTCATGTAGTAATAGTAGATGTGTGTATTTCTTTCACATAGACATATACAGTTCATCCCTTGTTTCGTAGGTCACCCTGAATCTGATAATTCATGTATAGCACGTCTATACACCTATATGTATATACAAATTATACCGGTACAATAACCCCATAAAACAAAGATTTTATATAATACAGACATTTGCCTTGAGGACATTGTTCACCGCTCCATTCCAACGTGCAGTTCTACAATTCCGACCTTATCTTATATCACACTTGGCATCTTCGTGTAATCCATCAATAGACGTACTATTTTATACTGGAATAAAATTCATCTGTTTATGAACGTTCTGAGTCTGAACGTAATTTGCAGTCAAGCCCATGACCTACATTTCAGGTACATTTTAGATATAACACAGGTGTTTCAGTGACTGACATGCCTTTCCTTAGTCCGACATGCAGCCCCTGCCTGCTATTTAATAAGCTGATATCTACTTAATGTAGGGTCTGCCAGTTTAACCGGCGAGATCGACTTAGTTGCAAGACCGAAATGTCCGGCGGACAAACTACGATACATTATACGTCATTTTTCCGCCCAAAATAATGAAACCCACCGTATGAGTTAACTCTCGGGCTTGGAATCCCTTCTAAACTTTCCGTGGGTAGTTTATTCGAGCATTCTCAAAACAACACGGCTTACCCGAAGCTGAAACCAAGAATCTTCCACCATGTCTAATTTTCAGCCGATGAAAAATCACTTCCGCTACATTCTTCACAGGCTTTCAGTTTGTAAACAAGAGCACATGATTCAGGATGACAGGAACTCGTCATATATTGGCGCAATTCAAGGTGACTCATTTGAAATCTTCAGCGCGTTATAATGGAAGTAGTTAGGAGTTTATTCTCTCTGCTTGTCAAGGAACATAAGTTCTCAATGCCAAGGAACATAAGTTCTAGATTTGAAAGAAGATCAAGCACCCTACTGAATCGACAAGTATGATTATAGGTGGATGCACCAGTCCATTTGTCATGCGACCATGAACTGTAGGTTGGATCACTTCACATTGAAGCCGCCATAACAGCTGCAATGTTATAATGAGGCAACATATGATTATATATCAGATATGTTGACAGTCCATTGTAGCTACCATTTGTCTTGGCAACAGTCCAATTGGATCAGACGATGTGGTCTCCGTGCATCATTCACAAGTGCATGTTGACCTACCATGGACTGTCGATCGGTCCGATGATGATACCATGGACTGTCGTAATATCAGACAGACAGAGAATAAACTATTAATGGTTCATATTCCTCTTAAACACACACAAGTGGAAGGAATCGAGAGATGAATGAGTCAGTGATACATGAGGCAGGTTGTAAGTTCCCACGTGTTCATTTTGTGCTCATTTCCTCACACTATAATTCGATGCTAATACCTACAATGGACTGTCTACCAACATCTAAAAACACCTCTCGCCGCAAAAATGTTTAAAATTTTTGTTAACTTGAAATAGTAATAACCCTACATTTGGTGACAATATAGTACGATATCTCTCCTTCAAAAAATGACTGGACACCAGTAACCATACCTGTCATCGATATGCTGAAAATCGTTCATTTTCGGCTGTGGTCACTGTCGTCTGGTCAGACACGCCCACGCTTGATCACGAAAGCACCGAAAAACCTACCATTGACTGTGATTTGACACGTGACCGGCGGTTTTCACCTATAATCATACTAGTCGATTCAGTAGGGTGTCAAGAGCAGATTCCAAACCACATCATTAGTAGTGGAAAGGATATTTTTACCTCCGTCGATCAGACGGAGGTCTAGGAGCGCAACGTGAAATCTCCCGCCAAATAATTGTCATATGGGGAACCCACGACTCACAGTATTTCCAATAGGGATCGTCATGGTTCCCGACGAAATCTTGAATCTTTTCTTTGGACACAATTGAAATAACGGGGTTCCCCATTGCAATGCATTGCAGTGGGCCTTGCTTCTGTAGTCGGGTTCCACCTCAATCTCGAAACCAGAGCAAAATGGTACATCTTCAGAAAATTTATGACCTAGGCCTATCCCAAAGTTCACAAGATCATTATTGTTTAGCATCATCAGATAAACAAGAATAGTACGATCAGACAACATGCAGGCGAAAATACTGTATAATTGACGTAATTCGTTGTTTTCCGCGTTTCAATGGATGATCTTCAATGCAGAATCTAGGTCAACTACCGGGTCATACCTAAGACTTGAAAAATGGAACTTGTTGCTCTCTCGCTTACGCTCAGCATTAAGAGGATAGAACAAGGACTGGTTCGCTCGGTGTCAGTATAATGTGACTGAGTGGGGTGTCATGTCTGCCTACGGCATGATATTTCAGTGGGACAGCACTATAAAATGGCAGCATTAGATCTGTTCTGTTACATATCATCGGGCGTATGAACAGTACTATGTATTGAATGAAGAACAGAAATGCTGCAAATGCCCTGACCTGATCATGTACATGTCACGCTAAGAACCTTGGAATAGGTCATAAATTTCCCGAAGATGTACCGTCTTGCGGCACCAGTCCATTCACACCCCCATTCATCTCCTCGTGGGTTCGTCCGTTTGTGTGAATCGTGTACCTGTCATTCACTTTGTAAGTTATTACACTCTGATAAAACTGGTGTTGATAATTGTAATCTTTATTTGGTAATGATCATTGACACAAAATATCTCCTCCAAGCAGCACGCAAATTGCGTGTTTTACGGTTTCCAGGGGCAACGTTTTGAAGGGGGATAACTCCGCTCAATACTTCTAGAGCACTTGTACAAAAGTTGTCTCCCTTGGTATTTTTTTCTAGCTTTGTTGTCTTATCAGTTCTAATATTTTTTTTAACTTGTTCAAACGATATAAAGATGAACAATTATTCTGAAATTAATTTGAGGGATTCTCCAATCCAATCAAGATTTTGCAGAACTAGAACACTTTTCAGCCATTTCATTTAATTTTTTGGGGGTCTTTTTTTTGTCTTCGTTTTTTTTTGTCTTTGTTTTTTTTTTCATTCTGGCTTTAGTGAGTCTGTATGACAAAAAAGAGCAATAAACCTAATTCTTTTAATTTCTGTTTCGTAGAATGAAAGAAAACGTGAATTTATTTTCAAATAAAAAAGTTCATCATTCTGTGCTTTTGAAACATTCTGTCAATTTGGAACCTGCTTTGATTTTTGAGTTGTAAGTTGGTGCAGTGATCTCAATGTACATCATCATCATAATAAAGGAGTTAATTATTCATCTTGAGCTTGACTAGTTTTGATCCATATCACCTAACGGTCTCAAAATTCTTCCTGGCAATGTATAATGTGAAGCGTCCATTGAGTCTGGAAAAAGACTTGATAGGTCTTGAAAAAGGTATGGAAAAGGTCTGGAATTTTGAAATCCCCAAGGTGTGGGAACCCTGTCGTTTTCTTTCAGTTGATGATATCCACCAGCCTGGTTGTTCAAAAACAGTTATTCTAAATTTTGCTGATAAATTATATTTCCGGGGGGGGGGCTTTATCTTGGCATTTGGCAGTTGAATAATGGTTTGATTTTGCAGAAGCACCAAATTGATCTACCTGCGTGAGTCTGTAAACTTATTTAATAAAGCTGATAAATAATATACATATGCTTTTCTTTTCATTTATCCTAACAGTTTAGTGACATCCACATTGTGTGCTGTGATACTTGTTGCTGAAGAATAATTTGCTTGTTAAGCCCTGATAATATTCTGAAAACTTATTCTGAATTGTAGCTGAAACAAAGGAGTGTCTACATTCCACATGTAGGCCTACATTATTGAGATTTTTGACTGATAGCATGGATGGAACCTTTCTCAATTTTGTTTTGTAGTTTTAAGCCCTGGACATACCACTGGGCATTTATTTGCCATACGATCACATTTCACATACTTTGTTCAGCCCCGTGATCTGGAACCAAACAGACAGTATCACTAGATGAAATAAGGAGAACATGATATACATTTCAGGTGTTATCAATGCCAAATGACTTGAACAGAAGACAATTAGACAAAATGAAAATCAATAAATATATCAATAAATAATAAATTACATAGAAACTTTTCTTGTCTTTGCAAGGGGGACATCAGACACACTGACACCACAGACCATTCATTCAAATTTCGCCTTCCATTGGGGAGGCAGAAATATTCCTCAAACACAGTATACATATTCTCTCTTCTGATAAACATTACGCATGTAATGATGACCGGCAGAGTGATACATGTGTCAATCGGTCAGACATTTTCAAGGATGCCCAGTTTTAACTTAAAACAACGATGCCGGACTTCATTCCTTATCTCAGAATAATTGGATCTAACTTTTACAAAACCTGCAGCCCCCAATAGCTCCTGGATCTAGACCACATAAATGAAGGGATCTAGTTTATCGGTGCTATGGCAAAAATATCATGTAGAATGGGATTGTGTGGATAATATCAGATTCATGAAAGTTGAAGTCCTGCAGCATGCTCCACAAATATCATCAAAGGTCATAAAACTTTCTGGTCTGCACCAGTGTGGATCTATACTTGTTTTTTTTTTTTACAAAATTATCTCCCTTGACCAGGTGAGGACTTGAATGTGTCTGAAATGATTTAGCTTCTAGAAACAAAGACATCATTTCCTGAGTAGAGGTAAAAATCGAACATATTTTGATTATTTTAGTCAAATTTCAATTCCACTTCTGGTATAAAATACACACAGAATGAACTGCATACAGAATAACACAAAGAACAGGTATATGTATCTCATTACATTCTTAACCAAAGATCAATACCTGGGTGATATTACAACAATACCATGGTGTTATATATTGTTATGATTGGCTTAACTTTAGCTGCTGATATTTCTAATTTGAGCGTAATGGGCAATCATACTAAATTTATTTTCATAATTTCATTTATTTTCACAATAAGCAACATAATCGAGATTAGCAAGTGAAGTTTTACAACATAATATAATACGCATCATGGATCTCCTTCAGTTTAGTGTAGACATATATACCCTTGGATATCCGTTACCCTGATTCAGTCATAATATTATCTGTATTATATTGATGTCGACAAGAAATATACATAATTATTTTATAATATTATTAATTGTATGTTGTTTATGATTACCATGAACTTTTTATTCGCTGGAATCCAGCCATTTGTTCCATATGGGCAATATTCTCATCAGCCATCACCATTCAATATGAATGTGATACATGTACAAGTCCATGGTAATTGATACATTATGGTGAAGGTGACCTGTAACACCAGTATACAAAATTATTCCGAGCTCATTGAATCAGCACATGATGCTGAGACAGATCAGAACGGAATGTCCGTAAAATCAGATGTGTTTTGTAGAGGATTCTGTTAATGAGGATGCTATACTGTACACATACAAAATATGAAGTGTTGATGTGTAGGGCCTATAGCATAAAATCACAAGCAAGTTGGTAAAACTAGGCACACAGGGTCTCATTTCTGACGCCAACGTGTTGATTTGGGTGGGGGTGTCCTCTCATGGGGAGGTGTGGGTGGGAAGGGGCCTAATGTCTCAAGCAGTATTCCAGGTTTTCCATCAATATACTCTATTCCATACCCCAATATTTCAAGCACGTGAAATCAAAGAAATATTATTTGCGGGGAATGTGGCTTCCACATCCCTAGCTGTACATGCTAGTGGAGAACCCTCAATCTCACGTTAATTACCATTGGTGAAGTTAACGTCAACAAATGCAAAATTGAGCTTGGCATCCGGCCCTATGCTATTCAGTGATGTACTATTCCCCTACTGATCCTGTTGCCTCGACGGAGGTTTTTGCGCTCATTCAGCGCTTGTTACCTGCGGCACGCAGGTCTACGAGAGGCTCGCGTTGTTGTTCTTCTTCTTCCTTTTTGAAATACGCATGCGCTAAGAGAGTGTGATCTCTGCCACACTTTCCTTTTCAACCTCACATGACAACACTAGTACTGTCTTAAGGCACGTTTGAATTCATTTGCAACTATATTCGGTGGAATTAATTATTGCTTCGTTGATTTCCGTTCAGACTTCAATTCTCTTACGTCAGTCGCTTAAAAGCTGTCGGTCGTCACATCAGTCACTGTCTTCAGATATTACCATTTTCATTGAACAGTATGCACATGTATATACAATTTAAGATCCTTGGATTTCTTATATACCAAGGAAGATGAGCCGCAACCTTGTCAGTGGTTCAGCTAATTTGCATACAGTCACAGGCGACTGCCTTAGAAAGTAGAAAAATAAGTTCTAGTAATCATTTTATCTACCCAATCTAGATAAAACACAAATTGGTTAAGAAGCATAACAAGTAACGCATTATCATTATGATTAACATTGAATAATACTTCGTATCAAATTATAGATCATGCATCATAAAAACAAACGCAACAATTACGTTTCAGAAGTAAACGGAACAACTCAGCAACTTTCACCGAATAAAGATGTTTAACTTTACCCCCAAGCAATTCGCATATATGGAAATATGTTTTGAAAGGAAGAATAACTTAACCGTCTGTGGGAATCGAAACAATGACCCTTCAATCCCTGGACTTGCACTTAATGTCTTAGCTATACCGACTCATTGATAATACTCAAAACTGACTTTATGCGCAAATGATTTTATAATACATAAATGACTATGTAGTATTTATTGAGTCAGACAACCCTATGCGCGAACAATACAGTTGTGTAGTTATATTGTGTACTTTCGGTACAAAGCTATTTCGAATGATCCTCTTTCGGAACACAGTCTATCTATCCTCATTCTCGCAAGCCAGGGCTTTGCTTCGCTGGTATTGATGTTCTCGTCCTCTTCCGCACTCATAATCCCTTTAGAATTGCATTAATCACTTCCGTAAAATCAATACTTATGTGTATCAGCAGACAATGGGCAGAAACATGTTGCATTTGACATCATTCTCTCAAGTCAGAGCCCATTTATGCTAGAACTTACTGGTTCTACACTTCACAATTTATGAAGTGAATGAAATTACGTCATATATTAGCAGATACTGACCATAAAAGCGATCTATTTGACCTCGTTGTCAAAAGCTAAGACCTTGATTTCCTTGAGAGTTTTTAAAATTTATTTTGATACTACTTAGATACCTTTCATATTGACTTGGAAGTCGTTTTCGCGAATGCAATAATTTGATGTACCAAAAGATAATAACGAGAATTCGACATGATTCTCTTATACACACAGATCTTGTTTAGTGAACTAACCCTGAAATTTCGCACTTAAATCACCTTCCGAATGACTTAATGACAAACTTATTCGCGAATTGATTATAGGGAGATATCCATAGATACTGACAAGAAATGTTTCTTATTTGCAGAATTTGATTTAAAAAAAAAAAAAAAAAAATAATAATAAAATTATCAACCTTCGAAAAGGCTTGGCCAAACATGTCGGATGAGGTGATATCTCCTAAGGATGAAATAGGTAATCATTTGTATAGAAGGAGCAAACCATGTATTGATATTGGCTTGCTGCATGGAAAAGAGTGTCAAGGTACCGTATTTAGTTTGCAGATGATAACGCACATAAATGCAGAAACTTAATTTCTTATTCTAATCGAATCGAATATTACGCTCAGCATTAAGAGGATAGAACAAGGACTGGTTCGCTCGGTGTCAGTATAATGTGACTGAGTGGGGTGTCATGTCTGCCTACGGCATGATATTTCAGTGGGACAGCACTATAAAATGGCAGCATTAGATCTGCTCTGTTACAAGTAGGTACCCCTGCCCCTCCCCCTCCCCTCCCTTCCCTTCCCCGTCGCGATATAGCTGAAAAATGTTGAAAGCGACGTTAAACCCTATTCACTCACTCACTCACTCGAATATCAAGACTGTCACAGGCGTCAATTTGAATCGTGAAAAATGTCATTATGCCTCTTGAACAGTTCGATAAAGCCTTCAACCCCATTCCATAGTTTCACAGATCAAAGTGATAGACCTGATAATAAATTCATTGAAAATTAACTTTGAAGGAAATACAAATTTTTCATTTTGCTCGGCAAAGTAAGCGAGAAGGGAGACTGAAGAGCGTAGATGTTCGCGCTATGACTAAATCCTTGAAATTTGTTTGGATTTCCAAGTATTTGAAAGCCTTTTTCATTTACAAAAATCAACGGCTGAACCGAATGTTTTGAAACTTGGACACAGTATGACATACATACTAGCTCCCCTGATGTTGGAAAAAGTATGCAATTTCGGAATCAACATAATTTGATAAGCTAATGATTTGTTTTATCTTAACCCACCCCAGTGGTCTTTGCAGACTTTGAATTTGAGAGATAAATATTGTAAAAATCCCTGTCAGGCACAATTTATCAATATTAAAACTCAAGAACATTTAGAAATACGACTATGATTTCAGATCAAGGGTAGGCACCAAACAGCCCTTATAATTAGGCAAAGCATTTAGAATTTTTTTTTACATGTAAACAGATTAAAGCACAATTGAGTTCTCTACAAATCAAGTACGATTTGATATAAACAGCATTTTACTTGTCATCATTGAATTTACGGGAGAGTCAAAGGTGTCTGGAACTGTGACCATGCAGATTCTATCAGGCGGCGGCCGTTTTTGAAGGTGAAATGGTGTAATATTTTTGCTGTTTTTCCCAATTTCGGCTATGAATTAAATACTTCTGATATTACATTTTTAAAGCAGAATGTGAAAAAAATCCACAAATATATATTTTTCAACACTACAAACAAAACTTTGTATGTGTTTATTACTAAGAGTGATGCTTAGGTATTATGAATGAATATTTTCTCCCCAGTTCTTCAAACAGTCCAAAGAATTCTTCCAGTCAATTCCGGCACACTGTCTTCATCTTCTAATGAAATATGAATCAACTCACTGAAGAAATACACATCAACTTTTGGCCTTGGGCACCATGACCAAGGCAGCACCTATTCTATACATAAAGTATAGTCACAAAGTCAAACTGATACTTCTGATGACGTCATTTCAGTGCCTATTGTAATCTCGCCACTGCGAGACCTGATGTTACATCAGCTTAAATTCATGCGGGAGCATACGATTTCTGGAGCTGCAATTATGACAGATATGAGCCAAGAATCCAGAACAGGTCACATTAGTAATAACATTGACGTGTAAATCATGTACATAATATTTCTATTTAATATGTGAAAGGAATGCACAACCACCTCGCTGGGGGTCTCATAATACCTCAGCCACCCAACCTGTAACCATTTCGGTCATCTATACGGAGTAAGACTGACCCTGGGATCGTGTGTATCCATTTCACACTACTTTCGGCAACTGCTAGAGGGAATTTTCATAAATCAATACCACGTGACTTCGTCAGCCAATCAGCTAGAGTCTACCGACGTAACCCCAACGTAACCCGCCATTTTCGAGTCATGTGATGATCTACTTCTTCATCACAGATCTACCACACCTCTTGTATGATACGAAAGTTATTCATACCTATATATTTTGTAAGCCCAGACAATATCTGTTTCCGGGGTATGTATGAAAAGCTGTAATTTATCAGAGTTTTCGAGTCTGTTCTTCGCCGGATGAAGGCCGAACAGAATCCGGTAAAACACCGGATATCGCTCCGCGATAATGGAGACACACGATTCGCAAGCCATCTTATGGATGGCGAAGTGTACGCAAATGCCCAGCCACCAGTCAGATTTTTGGACAGGATTCGGGGCCATCGCGCACATCGTCGGAAGTGACATCATATATAGTAAAATAGATGTTTGCCGAACATTTCGATTACTTTTCAAGTCTGCATAATACCTCTGTTGAACTAGCGTTAAAAATAATTATCTGGAGACTATTTTCCCTGTTTATCTGGAGTTGTTTGGCCGGATTCAAACTGAAGCGTGCGTACGTGTGTTTTCCCCTATACGTCATAGCAACGTAGTAAAGGTCAACTTCCGCTATTGGAGGCAGGGATGATACATGAACCTGTGAAATGGAGCATGCGCTGTGGGGAGGATGAGGAATACCAACAGATTCTGCTGTCTTATCCATGATTTAAAGCTATAAATCATAGCACGAATCATACTTCACTGGTAATATTTACAGAATTCTTTCAAATCTCAAATGTATTTTGCAGAAACTGCAAGAAGGTGTATCTCCAACCTAGCATGAACTTTGTTATATTATCATCTTAATGGAAGTAAACGTAACGAATGATAATTCACCACATTCATCACAATCAGTAACAGATTTGATTCTCTTTCAGGCTTAGAGTCTGGTGACATCAATGTGAGTAGTATGTAGCGAGCGAATTGGCGAAATAGCGCCTCACTGCGCATGCGCAGAACCTGGTGTGACGTCATAAGTGTAGGTTTTGGGGCGGTATTGGGGCGGTGTGCGCATGTGTGATGTGTGGGAGGTGGGTACAAGATGGCCGCCAGTGTCAGTCAGTGCAAGATGTGGGAGGTGGGTACAAGATGGCCGCCAGTGTCAGTCAGTGCAAGATGTGGGAGGTGGGTACAAGATGGCCGCCATGTGGGAGGTGGGTACAAGATGGCCGCCATGTGGGAGGTGGGTACAAGATGGCCGCCAAGTGTCAGTCAGTGCAAGATGTGGGAGGTGGGTACAAGATGGCCGCCAAGTGTCAGTCAGTGCAAGATGTGGGAGGTGGGTACAAGATGGCGGCATGTGGGAGGTGGGTACAAGATGGCCGCCAGTGTCAGTGAGTGCAAGATGTGGGAGGTGGGTACAAGATGGCCGAATGAGAGCATGTACATATCTACATGTATGAGAACTATAAGGGCATGTACATATCTATGAGAGCATGTACATATCTACATGTATGAGAACTATAAGGGCATGTACTGTGGGAGGTGGGTACAAGATGGCCGCCATGTGGGAGGTGGGTACAAGATGGCCGCCAGTGTCATGATGTGGGAGGTGGGTACAAGATGGCCGCCAGTGTCAGTGAGTGCAAGATGTGGGAGGTGGGTACAAGATGGCCGCCAGTGTCAGTCAGTGCAAGATGTGGGAGGTGGGTACAAGATGGCCGCCATGTGGGAGATGGGTACAAGATGGCCGCCATGTGGGAGGTGGGTACAAGATGGCCGCCATGTGGGAGGTGGGTACAAGATGGCCGCCATGTGGGAGGTGGGTACAAGATAGCCGCCATGTGGGAGGTGGGTACAAGATGGCCGCCATGTGGGAGGTGGGTACAAGATGGCCGCCATGTGGGAGGTGGGTACAAGATGGCCGCCATGTGGGAGGTGGGTACAAGATGGCCGCCAGTGGAAGATGTGGGAGGTGGGTACAAGATGGCCGCCAGTGGAAGATGTGGGAGGTGGGTACAAGATGGCCGCCAGTGGAAGATGTGGGAGGTGGGTACAAGATGGCCGCCAGTGGAAGATGTGGGAGGTGGGTACAAGATGGCCGCTAGTAGTAAAATGTATAAAAGGAGTTGATTTTTAGGGAAAGGGTGTATTCAATCTGACTTACCTGACCTGACTTCATCAGCCAGCCAGCCAGCCTGCCTGTCAGTCATCCAGCCTACTTGTATCAGCTGTGGCCATCCCTATTACTTTTTTCGATTTTACCAGTGCAAATTTAACAGACTATTACTCCGTAGCAGTTTTCATCCACCTGAGCCCCTAGTCATGACGTCATCATCATTTTTCTCACACCCAGTCCATTACATCGTCCTTCATGAATGCTTCACTTTGATACCTCACTCCATCCCATTGGTGCATTAGGGGCTTCCCTAAATGCCAAAACGTATATTTTCACACCTTTGGGGGACCGCGCATGCGCAGAATCACTCTAATTCAACCCCATACTCAGTGCATCACATGCTCCTTCACCTAAGCTTTAATTTGATACCTCTCTCGACCCACTACCTCCAAATTAAAAAAAGAGTGTATTTATACACTCCTGAAGCAGCTAAAAAATTTTTTTTGCAGGTAGAGGGTCGAGTGAGGTATCAAATTGAAGCTTAGGTGAAGGAGCATCTGATGGACTGAGTATGGGGTTGAATTAGGGTGATTGTGCGCATGCAAATACCCCATCGGTCCAGTAGAGGCTTCCCCAGCTCCAAAAAGGCTATTTTTATACCCCTTCACTGCCGCGCATGCGCAGAAGGGTGATAGTTCAATCCCATACCCAGTGCATCAGATGCCCCTTCACCTAAGCTTCAATTTGATACCTCACTCGACCTCATTGGCCCATTAGGGGCTTCCCTAGATTGGCTGTTCCATCAACCTTCCCTCCTCCCCACCCCGCCCCCCCCCCCTTTTTCCCTGCCTTGCTTTCAATATTTAATTGTTAAAAAAACATATAAAATGAAAAAGATTTTTTTTGGCTCCATGAATCTTTTTTTCCTTGTTTTTAAAATAAAAAAAAAATTTTGGCTGTTCCATCAACCTTCCCTACCCCTTGTCCCCCCCTTCTAATTCCCCTTTTTCCGTTTTTTCAATATTTAATTGTTAAAAAATTGAAAAAAATTGAATTTTTTTTCTTTGGGCATAACAATGATGGGGTCTGATGTTAATTTTGTGCAAAGTTACAAGTTCCTCTTCCGGGGAAGATGGTTGGCCCTGAAAAGGGCCGTTAGTGTTACTCCACCACCACACTTAGGCACGGTAGATTTTCTTTATCCCTCCTACATGTTTCCGACAAATTGGACATTTTATTTTCAGATGGTTCTCGCCGGCCTCAGTGCAATGGCACATGTCTCCTACACACGTCAGTGTCACCCAACAACCTGCACATAGGCATAAATGACCGCATGGTAAAACAGCAAATTCGCTTTCGGCATCTGTACATATGCTACAGCGTGATATTTTCTGCTCTTTATCCAGTTGTTTGTTTTGTCTGTGAATCTCCTCGTCCATTTTAATCAGGTCTTCTTTCAGTCCATTAATCAAGTTGTTCAGGCGAGTTATCTCGGCTTCACACCCATAGCATTGTTGTGGCAGAGTTTCGGCGGTAGTTGAAATCATTGGAATTTCACCAGGCGTTGTCGTTGGCCCACGTCTACTATTTAACCATGGCAGTTCATCTTGTAGTTCCCCATCAGTTGAGTCATCATCAGGTTCTTGTATGGTTTCCATCGTGCTTATTTCTGCGTCATGTTCATCCCTTAGTCTTTCCAATTGTGCATTTTCTTCGACAGTTCGCCGGAGTTGTTCTAATTCTTGTGTACTGCGTGTTAAGATGGTTGTTTCGTTTTCCAATTCCCTTTGAAAACTGGTGGTTACCCTCATTCCATCATTTTCCTGAACGCTAACCAGCTCTCTGTGTTCTGTAGCATTTCTCGGG
>JAVTVY010052337.1:0-26821 GCA_036873755.1 Hanleya hanleyi
TGGGTAAACGGCCCCAGAACAGGTGCGGTAGAAGTGCCTAAAATAAAATATTACATATACAAGAAATTGTTCAAGTTGGCATGAAGCACAATATTATATTGTATACTCAGAACAATTTCAAGGCACGGAATCTCGTAGTTCTCGAATAGCAGGGCATTCGTGCAAAACCACCAGTGTTGAGGCGAAATCATCTCATATTTCTTTCTCTAAAGATATGACGATAAATGATAACCAGACCCAGCATGATACAGCATACTCGCTGTTCCAATACGTAGTCGTAGACCAAATCTGATTATCGTTTGTTTTCATATGTTTACAGAGAGCAACAAGAATTGTTTTCACCTCAGAATCAACTATTTTGCACGAAATGTGCTTGTTCACGGCCCTGTTACTCGAGAATGATAAGACTCAGTGCCGTGCATTTTTTTTAATTATACAATATAATATTGTACTTCTTGTCAATTCGACAATTTCTTGTAGTGGAAGTATTTTGTTTTGGTACTTCTGTATTGCACTTGACCTGGGGAATTTGTGAATGCTTATAATTTTAGAAATTAATCTCGTCCTACTAAAGCATTTCACGCTACTTTCACGTTTCAACCGTAGTATGGATGAAAAGACGTTATAGTAGTACACAGGTTCTGAGCTGTTTCATGACGATAGTCAACCTATCCCAACTCAGTAAAATGGCATTCTAATACCATCCGATTAAATCCGTGTACCCGACTGGTCAGCTGTAAAATGCCACCGTAAAATTTGCACTAACAAATTTTGAAGCAATGTGGAACATGTTAATCGAGAAGCGACTTAGTGGTTCTCAGGCAACTCATTTGTACTGATTAGAAGAATATTGAAAAATATATTAGTGTCATTCATTTTTAAGTCAGTGATGCTAATGCTGATATTAAACGAGAAACAGATTTGGGGGAGGCCTATACCGATGTAGACTAATATGTATATTGATATTACAAAATGAGGGGTGGGGTTGATATTACAAATTAAGGAACGGGGTTGATATTGCAAATTACGGAACAGGGTTTCTAAAATATATACAACTTCCTTTACTGGTCCAGTCTGTTAGTAGTCTGTTATCAAAGACTCGTTGTTATCGAGTTTATGTAATTATGTACAAATGTTCAACTCCGTCTTGCGTAACTCTTTAACAGAGTGGCATGTATAACGCTTTCATACGCATTTTCAAATTTTATGTTGTCATACGTTGTGAGGCGTAAAGAAAGAACTATCTTGCTATCTATATCATATATATTTAATCGATTTTTACTGCCGAAAGTTTCAGTACTAACACATCCCAGTGATTAATCATGTGACGTCAAGCATGGACCGTCTCAATAAACCTTTCGCGTTTATTCAATAACTCACGTGGTATCACTCGGGGATTTGTAATTCATTCTCGGTGGGAATATGTTTCATTTGTAATACGTTCTTCTAGAGAATAGTCTTGAAACTTATTAGACTGTTTCTAAATAGGCATGTATTTATTGGCAGTTATCATGCAAAAGCTGTCGAAAGGTATCGTGATCAACGTCTGATATGTGAATTAAGTGCTAGGAACACCTGTATATCAATTTCATTTTAGTACTGAGGTTTCGTGGAAAAATATAATTTCAGCTGGAAATTGAAGATGGTGCCCTTGTCGCGTCAGATATCTGTGACTACTACACTGATACTTATTGATTAGCCCGTTCACGGTCAACCATTCAGCACACAAATATTTGCCATAAATTGTGGATGTTACCCGCTTGGATAACAAAAATATATCTTTTTTTAATCCGAACATGGAGAATAACAGCATAACACAAATTAAAGCCTGACACTGGCTTGTTGTTTTATCGACTTGTAGCATTCATTGTTTGCTTCATACTGATTGTCCTCTTAGCCTAGTAAAAACATTATATCTTTCTCTGTGCAATTACATGTTTCTATTGTCATAGCTACGGTATTTACTCTGAGATATATTATCACACATGTTTACATCGTCCGATTGGGCCCCCACCTCAGCGCCCCTTATTTTTTAGAATTTGTTCCTGATCATAGAGGCTACGGAGAGTATATGCTAATGGATGCTGGCGTTAGCGTTTGCTTGGTCGTTACTGGACGCAAACGCTAGTGGATGTAGACGTTAACGGAGGTTCAGTTTAGCTGATTACATCCGTCAGAGGAGAGCTTTTCTAATCCACAGGTACTGAGAAGCATCTCACCGGTTGTTGTGTAATGGTCTTATGTATGTACTCTACTTGCTACATAATAAACACAATTATCGGATTCTTTAACTCATCAACATAGTTGCACTTGTAGCTTCCTAACTAGGTGTTATTCTAATTTAATATCCCAAAATTTTGTGTTTTCCTCAAACCTCTCCAACCTACTGCAAATGGAGAATCACGTGTTTGCAATTCAAAACTAACAACATGACTGTCAATACGACACATGCGACAAGGCTGTTTAAACGATTGAAAGAATAAATGTAATATTTTATAGTGTCAGTAAGTTCAGTACAAAAGTTTCACAAATGTGTATAAAAGTTTCACAATTGTGTGCGGAATTTCGTTGAACATTACATTGATGAAACTGCATCTGGTTGATCGCCTATTCGACAAACCTTTATAAGTATACTTGTTTTATTTCCGTACGATTATTTACGAGTTGGTTTATCATTCGATTTTGCTATAGTCCTCTCAATAGATCAGCCATGGAAACTAAACTTGCTTCAATTTATTTTTCGATTGTTATCACGCTTCATCGGGAATAGATATTGCTTGGAGAGATATGTATGAGGTGGGAAATTTTTGAAGCAAAAATTAACCACATGTAAGCTTTTCTCGGCTTCTCCATTCAGATTCCAGAATACGGAGGATTCGCAGATGTAGCCTTAGTATCTAAGCCGCGCTATGTTCATATGGAGTCTATGAGGTAACCAAACTGGAATTCGACGCGCTACCTCGAGGGCTGTACAGATCAGCTCAAATAGCTAACTCATCTGATGTTAATGGATGAACATCGAAGGCGACTGATGGAGTAAACATCTCATCATGGAAGAAATGCAAGAATACCCAGAAAAACTAACCTATAATAAAACCGGTTACTGTGCCTGAAGATCTTCAATATTTTCCATTCGAAACCAATGTTCCCCCTGTGATCGAATGGTATTCGATTTTCATTCGCTTATATTTTGCGTGTCAAGGCAACGACACCAAAGATAACAAAACGGACGATGTCGCTTAGAGCGATCTAACTTTTGAATGACATTTTGAAGTGTCATTCGGTTTGACGTATAGAAGTAGTACAAGTATGAGCACTGGGATTTCTTGGATTTCAACTTCTTCTTTATTAACCACGACGTTTCGCTAAGTCTGCCCTTAGCATTCTCAAGTGTATAAATGTACAATCAAACATGAGGTATATATATATATACAGGGCATGATGAAGCCAATATGATAAACAAAATTATGGTCTGTAAACAGTGGGGTGTGGACACTCCTGGAGGGTTGGCAGACATGGAAAGGTTATGAGGAATGGGGATAAACAATGACTGTGGTGGGTGGTAATAATGTAAGGGCTGACACAAATAATCAGCTTACAGCGATGTCGGAATAGGCTCTGTGAGTGATTGACTAATGGTGAGCATAACTGGAGCGATGTCTATCCTATTAGAAACAGCTGAAGACAGAAACAGCAATACTGTCAGGGACGGTGGTTCAGATTTGTTTGGAACCTGTGCTCCAGGTGCCGGATGGAGCAGCCATTGTCCAGCGGAATCGAACCCTGGCGATGAAGTAGATACAAACGGGACGTGTTTAAATGAAAATGATCACATCGATCACCATATTAGGTAAACTGGAAATGCTGAATGACCTTGACCATGTTGACGAATTCGCGTCGAACATCGTGGAATGCGGTAAGCTTCTTTGAGAAGTTTGCCAGTTTAACCGTACCATGCCTTTTGGGGGAGGGGGCAAACTTTCTGCGTTATCTCCGGAACAACAAAACATGGCAAGCTGAAACTCCGACTTTATAGTTTATCATATTGGAGTCATTTTGAGTCTATTTGCGTAACCACCTGGGCAGATGATCATGGGTAAATTCAAGATGGCGTCTACGTGGGGTATCAGAAGTGTTGATTTCGTCATACTTCTTCAAAATTTCTGCTTTTCCGCGATGGAAAGTGGGCAAAAACTATTTTATTTCACACCACATTAATATTTACTAATTAATCATGCAGTTTTTGCGGAGAAATTGCATAAATAAAAAATTCGGAAAATCGACCAAAAATGTCGTTTTTGAAAATGACATCACTGAGACGTCATCAAAGCGGCCATCTGGATTTTTTAAAACATTTTCTGGTAGAGCTTGACCCAAGGGTATAGTGTTGTAAGATTCAGCCCTGTAGCTCAAGGGGTAAGAAAAATAATTAGGGGGGGGGAGGGTCATTTCGCCACCCCTCTCCCCCAGGCCTGAAAAGCCCAGGCCATATGGAGTTAAATAAGCAGGTCTATAACAGCTATGATCAATACTGATCAACGATACAGATTTGATATTTTTGTAACATCATAATGTCTTCCAAGCATCACCAAAAACTGTTTACCGCTTCTCTTTTGCGGGAAACTAGCCTATGTTTATGTATACTATGACTGTCTTTTTGAATTTGGTGCTAATACTGTTACATGGAATATGGAACAGGTTCACCTGTTTTTACCTCGTTCAGGAGGTAAACACATTTTGGGAAAGGTATGGCGTCACTATTTCTAAACTCTGGCGTTGAAGGTATGTGGATATTGAAAAACTCAAAATGTCTTACGGAAGAGCTTGATGCTAAAGGTCACATACCGTATAGACATGTACCCACATGGGATTTCTCGACTCTCTATACTACAATCCCTCATCAAGACCTTATTGACCGTCTAAGTTCATTATTAGTATTTGTGTTCAAGAAAACTGATCGTAGATATATTAATGTCGGATGCCATAAAGCATTCTTTAGCTCTACTACAAGAGATATCATTCATGGGATGTTTCTTTGTTTATAGAGTTGCTTGAATTTCTCATTAATAATATCTATGTGAAATTTGGCAACACAATATATCAGCAGCATACAAGTATTCCAATGGGTAATAATTTTGCACCCCTGTTGGCTGACCCATATCTGTTTCTCAGGAATATGAATATATGCAGGCGCTTTCAAAAGCCGATCCATTCAAAGCTCGTTTCTTCTCAGTCACCAAACGCTATAGAGACGATCTTCTCGCTGTGGATAATCGCTATATAAATGACGCAGTGAAGGATATATATCCACCTTCACTGGATTTGAAGGAAACTACAGATAGCCCTGCAGGCACATCATATTTAGACCTATATCTCTATAAAAATGAAGCGGGCCTTCTCTCTCGTCGACTGTATGACAAAAGAGATGATTACAATTTCGACATCGTTAGCTATCCCGTTCTGGACAGTAATATTCCAGTGGGACCTGCATATGGCGTATACATATCACGCCTAGTAGCTAGTAGACGATTTTAATCAACGTCACAAAACATTGTTGCAGAAACTGATAAAACAGGGCTACACCACCAAGCGCCTCCACTCACAGTTTCTCAAAAATACGAGCGTAGCGTGCAAGATCTATGGCGTTACGTTTCGTAACTTTTGTCTAATTCCGCTTAACCCGGGGCTAGGGGCCGTATGAACCCATGTACTTCAAGATCCCCATGGTACTCATATGAACAGTCACAATCAAAGCGTGACTGCGATACATCATTCTTTAGATGACGACTTTACAACGAATATTATGGATTAAGAATACTGATCAGCGATACGGATTTGATATTTTTGGAACATCATGATGTCTTGCCGGCATCATTGAAAATTGTTGACCGCTTCTATCTTGCAGGAAACAAGCCTATGTTTATAGATACAGGTTTGTCTTTTTGAATTTGGTGCTAATACTGTTATATGGAATATGGAATAGGTCTTTGGATTATGGACGCGGATATTCTCTAATGGACGACGGCTGAATTATGAATGACGGACCAGACGCTTGTAATTAAGATTATAGACGCAAATATTGTTCAATGGACGATGGCTGAATTATGAAATACGGACCAGACGACTGTAATTTGAGAGTATATTTCCTGGGTGTATTGTCTTTATCAAGTCAGTTACCAAAGTAGCTAATGATACTTTACATATATTCCCTTAGCAAAACGAGGAGTACTGCTCACAAGCAGTGTTTTCAGAGGTGCACCTACCGGAGTACTTTTCAAATATGCAAATGCAGACGAGTACTCCTCACTCCACTGCACAGACTCTGTCTTATGAAGTCCCCTACTCCTTACTACACTGCAGAGACTTTGTTTTCCAATCCCCACTCTTCGCTACACTGCTTGGACACATTCTGAAATCACCTACTCCTCCCGGCACTGCAGAGGCTTTGTTTTCCAAGCCCCCACTACTCACCACACTGCTTGAACACAGTCTGAAATCACCTACTCCTCCCGGCACTGCAGAGGCTTTGTTTTCCAAGCCCTCACTCCTCACCACACTGCTTGAACACAGTCTGAAATCATCTACTCCTCCCCTACACTGCAGAGACTCTACCATCTGGCTGTCTAGTCCTCTGGATACACTGCAAATTCTGACAGAACAATCCTAACAGAATAGTTGATTTAAACATCACCAAGTAACTGGTTTTGAAAAAGGCGGGCAAATAAGTGAATTCTTTGTTACAAGTTGTGGGGGATTAGATTTTCTTTTGTGCTATGTAGAACTTTTGTTGAGGAGGATAAAGTAGAAAGCGGGTTTATTGAATGTATTATGTGTTCATGCAAGTTGTTCATTAGTGAATTTGTTCATGATTTTCATACAATTTCCTTGTTAGCCTAGTGAATTAGCAGTGAGTTGTACATGCAAGAATTTTTAGTATCTCATTTCTTGAAACAATTCTAATCATTACAATGTATTGTGAGTGAATTAAACAGAGACTTAATTAAACAGTGCATGTGCATAACTCTGTAATATGTAAATGGATAGCAGTCTTCAGCTTGAAAATCTAGAAATCCAAGACAAGACTGATTTACTTGCTTGCATAGTAACATTCTGATTGTATTCACCAAGTATTTTATTACTGGTCATATTCAATTAACTAATTCTTTGACTGACATGAATATTATACACCATATTACAAAAGTGGAGGAGAGAAACTTCACAGAGCTCCCTTTAGGAGCTAATAATATACCTGTTATGTTATGTTATGTTACAAAAATGGAGGGTTGAAACTTCACATAGACCCTTTGAGAGCACTGTCTTCTGACTCACGTTCGCCGGGTGCCTTCTCTAGCGAAACGCGTGCAAAGCCATGCGTAGCGCGAGATCAACGCGGGCGCGAGTCCTAACGTTTGTCGTAAGTCGGACACGCTTTGTACAGCGAGTTCCAGATTCAATATGATGGAATGCAGACGTAAAAACTTGAAGCGCAAATAAAATTCATTCGCGCCCCAGTCACGTTGCTTCGTCAAGTACACGTGGTAATATACAAACCCGCTTTTGTATGGCAGAATGTCGCTCGCATGCTATGAAATCTATTCACCACATTGTATCGTAAATCTCGCTCAGCATCAACAATTCTTGAAGATTGAATTTTCACATTAACAACGTATGAACAGAGCAATTTGAAATTCTACCCGCCCTGGATTATGTTACAATGAAATACCCAGACCCAACCAACCACATCCTTTTGTGAAAAAGAATGTCGATGACAAATGTCCCGCTTTTCAGGAGGTATCGCACTTACACATGGAAACCCCACTGTGCCAGTTTGAAGTCCTTGTCACTTCATAAGTATATAACCCATAACTTTGGGTTGAGTGCGTATTGACTGTGAAAGCGGAGTATTATGCAAGTACACAATGTGCATTTCCCCATTACCTCTTCATACCTGACACTATAACCGGCTCTCTTCAAGAAACACTAAGCTTACATGGTATTCTAGTGACGATTATTACCAGTCCAGTACATCCTTTCTTCATTCTGAATATAACTTATTAGGAGACTATAAACGTGAATGTCAGCTCTTGAAATAACCATGTCTCACTATACTGGCTTGAAGCTGGACATTGCTCAAATATATCATCAACAAGCCACTTTTATGTATCTGACTCGTCTCTAGGGCAGATTGGCGATGAGGTGTTCCGGCATAATTTCTCTTTTTCTTGTTTTGTGTCTCCTTCAGTTGGGGCCTGCATCAGGTAGGTAGAAACGTACGTGTTAGTTGTTTTGCGCCCGACAACTATAATAACCTAACAAGAAAGTACCGTACACGAGTAACGGGAGGCACTTGTACACAGTGGCTTGGGTAGTAGTGCGTATCTTCATCGATGTTGTTGTTGATGTGATTATAAATATATTTTCTACATACCCCTCCTCTACTAGGTCTGCATCTAAATGACAAGTGACGCAACTATATTGTTAAAGCCGTATACCGACTTTCACGAAGAATCCCGGTACACGGAGAATTCGGGTGTCTGCAGACAACCAACAGTAAATAGATGAGCGGGCGTGGACTATAGTGAAAACACAACGGGCGTGGAGAATGCCAGGAGGTAAGTTC
The DNA here is from genome assembly GCA_036873755.1 of Hanleya hanleyi. Classification (NCBI taxonomy): domain Eukaryota; kingdom Metazoa; phylum Mollusca; class Polyplacophora; order Lepidopleurida; family Hanleyidae; genus Hanleya; species Hanleya hanleyi. The sequence goes on from JAVTVY010052337.1 coordinate 8,621, forward strand.
TCCTGTGGACCGCATACTGGGATTCGTGGTGAATTCTTTAATATTATAGTTGCGTCATTTGTCATTTAGATCTAGTTGAGGAGGAGTATGTTGATCGATGTAGGTCGTATAAAAAGCATGTTTATGACATTCACTGTCATTGTGGTGTATGAAAAGGTGGGAAATAATTATATTCTTGAAATATATATATAATCACAACAACAACATGGACGAAGACACTCACTACAACCCAAGCCACTGTGCACTTGTACATGTACCAGTGATTATACCAGCTTACAGCTAGGGGGAATTTCCTTTTACTTCAGTCGGTAGAGCGCTTGGTGTGGCAAGTAAAATTCTTCATCCTTTACATACGTCCCCAAAGGTTGACATTTTCTCGCTCGAGTTTTAAATCTGAGATCTTAATGGTACTGTGTAGGCTACATGTAGTTACTACTCACGACAGTATGCTCGGAAACATGGTGCGAACTTTCCAGGGGATTCCTGAAACTTCCTGAACAGAAATGTGCAGTTTATACAGCGCTGCCCGGGATTACATGTGTTACATAGTGGAAAACTTAAGGATACTGTGCCTTCATGCAGAAACTTTTACACGCCCTCTAGAATTTGTCTCTATACAGCTGAACTATGTGTTATAGCTATGGTTTTGTATATATTTCTTGAAAGCGCATTCCTTAGAGATTCCAAATAGATAAATTTGTTCATTGTAAATCTGAAGGTTGTGAAGATATTCAAAATTTTAACAAAATAATCTAACAAAATGAGCCTTCTTTTTTAAATGGTTATTTTCAAAAAAGTATTCAACTTATTGCAACTTACATACTCATTTCCTTCCGGAGACAACTCCAACAGGAAATCCGTATCTCAGGTTTGTCAGTTTTGGTCTAGTTCAAATTTTATTGACATTTAATTCAACTTCAAAGTTCAAAACTGTGATTTGCTCGATTTTGTAAAGAAATATTTAATTAAATATCAACAGAATGAGTACTAGACCAAAATTGATGAAACTGAGACACAGATTTCCTGTTGGAGTTTACAGTGATGATGTAGCAAACGATGAAGTAAGTTACATGTACGATAAGTTGAAAATAGCATTTATAAAATTTAAATAAAATTTTGAATTATTTATTTGTAATCCGAATATCTCCACAACCTACAAGTTTACAGTGAACAAACCAACATATTTGGAATCTTTAACCCTATCTGGCCTGGGCGATTTGGGGTGTATCGCAGCCTGGAAGGGGGGGGGGGGGGGTCGGAAAGTGCCCCCCCCCCCCCCTTTATATTTTCTCTACCACTAAAGGCTAGAGCGCTGAAACTTACCACACAGTATCTTGGGTTCAAGCTCTACCGGAAAATGTAAAAAAATCCAAGATGGCCGCCATAAGGACGTCACAGTGACGTAATCTGCTCGGAAGCCATTTTTCGGCCATTTTGGCATCGATTTTTCGAAATTTTCATTTTTTCAGATTTTTTCTCGAAATCTAATAAAATAAAGAATAATTAGTTTTGCATAAATAATATACTTTTAAGGCCTTTTAGGTAAGGAAAATTTGAAGAAATGGAGCGAAAAGATTGAAAAACACGACTTTCGCGGATACCACATGGCCGCGATTTTGAATTTACCCAGGATCCTCTGCCCGGGGGTTATTGAAAATAGGCTCAAAATGACCCCAATAAGATAAGCTTAAAAGTCACTAAGTTTCAGTCTCCTCGGTTTTGTCGTTTCGGAGCAGCAGAGAAAGGTTCACTAGGAGGGCACTTTCCGCCACCAGCCCAGGTAGGGTTAAGAAATGTGCTTTCACAAAATATATACATTACCATAGTTATGAGGCATACTTTTAGCTGTATAAAGACAAGTTCTAGAGGGTGTGTAAAAGTGTCTGCAAGGGGACTTTGTGCCCCCTGATGAATTTTTGCCCCTATCTCCGGAGCGACAAAACATTGAGAGCTGAAACTTCGTGGCTTTGTAGATTATCATATTGGGGTCATTTTGACCCTATTTGCATGACCCCCTATCAGAGGATCATGGGAAAATTGAAAATGGCGGCCATGTGGGTACCAGAACAGTTATGTTTTCGTCATATTTCTTCAAAGTTTTTGCTTTTCTGTATGGGAAAGTGGGTAAAACCTATTTTATTTCATAGCATAGCGAAGAAAGGAAAAAATAAAAAAATAAAAAATACTGACCCAAAAATCGTCCAAAAATGCTCTTTTTGAAAATCATGGAGGCCATCTTGGATTTTTTCACATTTTCTTGTAGAGCTTGACCCGAAGATATAGTGTTTCAATCCTCTAGCTTTAGCGATAGCGAAAATATATAGGGGGGGGGGGGGGCTGCGGTACACCCCAAATCGCCCAGGCCAGATAGGGTTAATGGACAACGGCTGAATAATGAATGACGGACCAGACGCTTGTAACTATAATGCCGTAATTGTTATTTTAAAAAAATGTGCGCTATCCTATTTATTCACAACCGCAATGTTGCAATTTCAGCTGCGTGCCCTTCGGGAGATCAGTCTGGTATGGTGGTCAATGGTCTGACATGCGCACAGATGCTACAGCGAGAGTCTTTCCAGTGTTATAAGGCGACGACAAGGCAGTCGTGTTGCGTATCGTGTGAATCGATACAGACAAATGTGTCCGGTACGTGGATTGGATCATCGGCACAGGAAATTATGGCTTGTCTTCTTTTAGTGTTCACCCCTGAATCTTGTAATAGAGGTGTGGTTATGTTCAATCATAGCCTCAATGTTTAGTTTGGAGCAAAGATAGAGTGTCGGGGCGTAGAAAAGCTGTCAAACTGGGTGGGGGGAGGGGGGGGCTTCAATGGGGGTGAATCTGGGAGCGTAGGAATATTTTTTGAAAAGTGATGGTAAATTGGCGCTCACTCCGGGCATTTGAGTGGGGTAAGATTGTCACGAATGTACTTTTAATTTTCGCCAAACAGTTGCGATCGTCAGAAAAATAGTCATAGAAATATTCATGACTACATAAATAGTCGTGGAGCTGAATTGATCATTCAATTAGAGAATTCATATACTTCGGGTTTAGGTTAGATTGTATATACCTTTATTTCTAGGGTTTCTCTGTGAAAATTAGTTGTGAGTTCATATATCTCGTGATATATACCGATATATAGAAATACTGAACAAAGGACTGGGAATCTGAATTGAAATAGAAAACAAGTTTGTGAAAAAGCTTGGAAAATATTTTACTCAATCATGGAGGTAGAAAGACTCTCTACTGCTATGGCTCAACCAACTTGTTAACTCGAACCTGGGACGAATATTAAAGGGATATGAAACGTACCCCGACATCAAAGGCGCCGCCGCGAGCTCACGCTGAACGTATGTCTCGCCTGCCAGGTCTCGCGCTCTACGCGCGTGAGCCTTTCCATCGCCTAGTTTTCGTCACGAATTCATTCCAGATTTTACCAGATTTATAGATGTTCCTCTGTGGTAATTGGCATCAGATTATTTGATCGAGACGGGTACTATTTTGAGAGAAGAAACTTTTTTTGACAGAGAAGAAACTTTTGAGGGATTTTCATCGAAAAGATGCATATTTTCATGACAACTTTCGACCACTCTGCGCTGCCGATAACTGAGCGGCTGGAGCGGCAAGGAAAAACTCATTTTTCCCCTTCTTTGTGATCAAACTTCTCATTTATCTCAATTTTTGAAGTATATCTGTGCTAGTTTTTACAAAATATGCAAGCATGTCATTGACAGTACGCAAAATGTTTTAATTTTCCATTTTCGTTTTTGTAAATAATTGCTCGTGAAAATCGTAAAAATGCCAAATATGTAGAATTCCGAACAAATCTCACAATTCTTGTACGTTTTTGTGATTGAACTACTCTTTTGGGTCATATTTTTTTTTAGATTTTTTTTCTCTGTGCACTAGTTTTGTTTCTCGTCGTTTGCATGATGTATTCCTTTTGCCACTCGTTAAGCTGTAACGGATTTTTTTTTGGTCACCAATCTTGGCCTAAATTGAGTTGATTGGCGTTCACGTTAATGAAGCCTTGTTGACAAGCACGTGTATTCGCCCAGCATTGACCAGCGAAACAGGGCGGGACTCGCAGCGAAGCACACGTGACGGTATTTTGCGCACAAAAGCCAATCAGTGACGAGGCGTCCTAATTAACCAATCACTAATCACTCATTAACATATCAATTAGCGAGACAAACCCTAGTTCAAAGAGAGGAGCCGCGTTTCATATCCCTCTATACTCGTCCCAGCTCGAACCGACCAATTCTCTGCACTAGAATATGTGCTATACTGAGATAGTGTAATCCCAAAATAACGAAATGCTGCAACTTTTTTCGTCCAAATAGGTGTACCATGCATATATTGCATGAAATTTGATTAGATTAGAGCACAATATTCCATCCTCGGAGAAGGTTGCATGAGACTCAAGCCCATATGCAATCTGTTTGTTAACTGATCGATTGCAATATTACACTAGAGCTAATCAGTTTACTTATCCTGTATCAGTAACAATTGAAAAGGATACGTGTTAAGAAATTCTTTTCTTTTCTTCTATTTTTGCTTTCTTTTCCTTTGTTCGTTGATCATTTTTTATTTTATTTTTATTCTTATTTTTGGGGTGGGGTGGGTAGGGAGGGGGCTGGCAAAATTTGGGGATCTGAAGCACTGGGAAAATTATCTCCAATTAATTCTTTTTAACGCTAGGTCAACAAAGATATTATGCAGACTTGAAAAGTAATCGAAATGTTCGGTAAACATCTTTTTTACTTTATATGATGTCACTTCCGGCGATCGATGTGCGCGAAGGCCCCGAATCCGGTCCAAAAATCTGACTGGTGGCTGGGGTGTTATTAGACCCCCAGCGAGATGGTTGCAATTGTTGCTGTACACAGTTCGGATTTAATTGAACCTGAGTCAGTTGAGGTCAGTTCATAGCTATTTGCTGAAAGCTCAAATGCTGATGTATGAATTCAAAATGGTGACCTCATAGGGTTCTGGGAAATCTGGATCGTTCTCATCCGTTCTCAAAAATGTTTTGCTTTGAAATACTAGTATACCAATCCGGTTTACTCCTTCATGAAGTAGTACTCCAGTAGACTGCAGCCAATTTTCAGCCAATCTTAATAAATTAATAACCTATCAATCCTCCCCAATCGTATATGTCGCTATGTAGGATCTTACTGATTTCAATTGAATTTGGTGTTCAGAGTGTCCAGGTCATGAATATTTAATAGTCTTATGATATCCTGGTCGCACTTTAACTATTTTACTTGCAGGCGGGGACGGGGAGATAGGGTTAGGTATCCGCTTTAACCCAAGGTTTATGGCAAGGACCAGTCCATATTTCTACCCCGCTTTATCGTGCCAATCCGGTGGGAGAGCGGCAACATCAGGAGATACGCCCACAGCGTGGCGCCTGGTTCGGCTGAGCCAACGAAAAAGCCCCTACCATTACGTTCCCTTCAAAGCACAGCGAAGAGTTTTCGGGATTGGTCAACACTCGCTTTAGTGCAAGCTGGTTAGATCCCGCAAGCGACATATCCAAACAGGGGAGCAGATAGGATATAATTTTAATTAGACTGATTTTCAGCTAATATGAAATACATGTAGATTTTATCGCATTATTTTTTTACGGAATTGGCCGCTTCTCTCCTCGTTTATAGCATTTATCTGATGAATAACGTGGAAGCAGTTGCAGAATGGAAGTTGTAGCGTTCGGATAAAATCATTATAATGCTAGTATACGATTCGATCAGACATTTCCTACGGCATGCATTTCTTTTACAATGTTTTACAGGTTGCGAATATGGAAACCGAGCCAATGGCTGTAACGTTGATTTCTGTGAATTTTATTCCGATACTGTACGTTATACCGATTGCTGTGCGACCTGCATACGCCCAGCGACGACTACCACTACCACACCAAGGTGGGTTGAAGAGTTGGTGGGGTTAGATACAGGGGCAGATTTCCTCAGAAGCGGTAGAATCGAAAGGATGTTGTACGTTTTATCGAGGATTGGGTCCCTTTGAGCTAAGATTGAAGTGTCAAATATAGACTATTGGCTATGACAGGTATTGTGGTATATTTGTTGTATAGTGTGAATAATCGAGTCATTGTATCTCGTGATTCTAATATTTCCTGGTCGAAAACGGAAGGACCTAATACCAATTCATTTGATTGCTACACTAATTATTGATGATATTCCAAATGATATCATTTCGCAGTGTTGCGTGCCATGTCATAACAAATATGCCGATTGCCAGATTAATTGCTTATAATATTTCCGCTTAATATATCCGCTAAACTAATTCCTTCACAATATACATGTACATCACAATATACATGTACATCACAATATACATGTACATCACAATATACATGTACATCACAATATACATGTACATCACAATATACATGTACATCACAATATACATGCACATCACAATATACATGTACATCACAATATACATGTGCATCACAATATACATGTACATCACAATATACATGTACATGTGCTGTGACTTTTCAGATAGGAAATTTACCAGATCCATACTTACTTTCATTTTTATTATATTTCAGCCCTGTACGATACTGCAGTTGTCCTCGACCACCATGAACATCTCCTGAATCAGAACCCCTACTTCAGCTTACCTACTTTTTAACACTGTATTCTGTACCAATACATCCGTCCTTTCCATGCGAATATGCAGTAAGGGGTTGGACCAATAACCCCTCATGGAACATTGTTTTGAAATCATCATTCACTGAACTACAGAAATCATAGTTTCGCGAGAACTTTCTGTCTACTAGATGCACTCGTAAAAGTGCCTCACTTACCAGATTAGAGGGAACTACCTCTAAATTAGAGACAAAAACAGGACGTTTTGTATGGTGGCTGATAGCTGCCATCGCATTCGCGCCCTCGCGACCTGTAAATTTGCAAAAATTGTAGGGGCGCGAGTGGCTCAATACTGCCATGATCGCGCGTTCGCGGGGTCGCGATTGCGAGAATGCGCGAACACGCGAACGAGCACCGTTCGCGCGCGACTGGTGCTCGTTCGCGCGCGAATGGTACCGTTAGCGTGTCGCGCGATCGCGCCCTTAAAAAGGGCGAGATCGCGCGACACGCGAACGAGCACCATTCGCGCGCGAACGAGCGCCATTCGCGCGTTCGCGTGTCGCGCGATCGCGCCCTCTTTGAAGGCGCGATTGCGCGAACACGCGAACGGTACCGTTCGCGCGCGACTGGTGCCCGTTCGCGTGTTCGCGTGATCTCGCAATCGCGACCCCGCGAACGCGCGAACGGTACCGTTCGCGTGTTCGCGTGTCGCGCGATCGCGCCCTTCAAGAGGGCGCGATTGCGAGAACACGCGAACACGCGAACGAGCACCAGTCGCGCGCGAACGGTACCGTTCGCGTGTTCGCGTGTTCGCGCAATCGCGCCCTCTTGAAGGGCGCGATCGCGCGACACGCGAACACGCGAACGGTACCGTTCGCGCGTTCGCGGGGTCGCGATTGCGAGATCACGCGAACACGCGAACGAGCACCAGTCGCGCGCGAACGGTGCTCGTTCGCGTGTTCGCGCATTCTCGCAATCGCGACCCCGCGAACGCGCGAACATGGCAGTGTTGAGCCACTCGCGCCCCTACAATTTTTGCAAATTTACAGGTCGCGAGGGCGCGAATGCGATGGCAGCTATCAGCCACCATAGTTTTGCCTAGCTCCGTTGGTGCCTTTTTCTGTACTACGTGAGAACAAGGCTCCGGCGGCAAACCAATCATCAGATGTAGTTGTTGGGAAAGTGCCGTATGGGAATATTTGCGGAACCAACTGACCATAACGAATAAAATAATTCGATTCTATGTCCACTTGCCTTTCATAAAACACCTTGTTAATCAGTGGCTGTCCATTCTTAGTGCAAGACGTCTAAACTCGGACGAGGTGGTGGGGTGTGGGGGGGGGGGGGACTGTCCACATCGCCGTTGTGCGTTTAGTGTTTATCGCGAGTCGTTGTGGCGCGTAATCGACGTTCTGATCGATGCAAAATGGCGGCGATGTGGACAGATTTATCCCCTCGTCCGAGTTTAGATTTCTTGCTAAGCTAAAAACGGACAGTTAATCACAAACAAGGTGTGTTATGAAAGGTAAGTGGACATAGAATCGTATTATTTCATTGATTATGGTCAATTGGTTCGGCGAATATTGCCCGTAAGACACTTTCACAAAAACTACATCTGGTGACTGGCTTGCCGCCGCAGTCGTGTTCTCGCGTAGTATAGAAAAAGGCACCACCGGAAGTAGTTTTTGTCCAATAAAGACAGGACTATTACGAACTAATAAACTTCGGCCATTGGCCACCATGGATATATCAATATCCGATGGTATTAAAAAAACAACAAATTGTCCTCTCCAATTTGCATACTAATAGACAACGTCTACCCTAAACCAGCGGTAGAAGCTGTAGGATGGAAAGCTTTCTTGTGCAACTTTCCGAGAGGTAGAACCCATCGAATGAAAACCTGCAACTATATATTAATTTCATTATTCTAAAAAAAGAAATAATACCTATTCATTTGACTGCTACATTAATTATTAATAATATTTCCAAACAATATCCTTTCGCAGTGTTGCGTGCCATGTCATAACAAATATGCCGATTGCCAGATTAATTGCTTGTAATATATCAATATATCCGCTAAACTGTAAACTAATCCCTTCACAATATACATGTACATCACAATATACATGTACATCACAATATACATGTACATCACAATATACATGTACATCACAATATACATGTACATCACAATATACATATACATGTACTGCGACTTTTCAGATATCAAATTTACCTGGTCCATACTCACTTTCATTTTTATTATATTTCAGCCCTGTAAAATACTGCAACTCTCCTTGACCACTATGAACATCTGCTGAATAAAAACCCTACTTCAAATTACCAAGATTTTAACAGTGTGTTAACATCTGCCCTTTCCATGCGACTATGCAGTACGGGGTTGGGCCAATAACCCCTAATGGAACATTGTTTTGAAATCATCTTTCTCTGAACTACAGAAATCATAGTTTCGCGAGAACTTTCTGTCTGCTCGATGCACCCCATTCTCATTTTATGAAGCCAATTTCTACATTCCCACTTCGAACTTCCCTTGATATATCCGGTCCCCTTCAATGTTCAAAGAACTTATAAATGGACACGAGACGTCACTGACCGCGAAACCATTTGAAATTCGAAATGTGTCATAGAAGAGCGTCATTGATTGGCTGACCTATATATTGGGCCAATACAAGCACCAAATTACGCCGCTGCTTGAGGGTGACATCAGTCTACACACACTCTGCGTGTGGACTCTGATTGGTTCGTCTTTCGTTCGTAGGTGAAATATACACCTCGGATATTGAACACAGTAGGTGGTCAAATAAATCAAGGCAGATTCGAAGTGAAAACGTCGAAATTGGCTGAGAAGCAACAGGAACTTGATAATGTGATGTCTTGCACTGTAATGTCACTTGTCTTTATTGTGCCATGTAAGCGTCCTGTCCTTGTCTTGAGTGCGGTCCTCAGTGTTTTATAGGGTGAATGGAGGGTGTCTGGTTCCATAAGTAGCAGGAAGGCTACTTGACTGGGTGGTGCTTAGTTGGTTCGTCGCGATATCTCTGAAATATTGTTGAAAGCTATGTTAAATTATATTCACCCACCCTCATTGGAAGATCATTGTTACGATATGTAACAGTATATAAGCTAATTCGACTGGAGATGTAGAGTGTTGTGATGAATAAATCAAAGCAAAAACGGCCTTTCTTATCTCCATTTTAGAGAGGTAGTTCTACATAACATGCTTACTTTGTTGTTGACTGCTGACACAGCAAGACTAGGGTTTGATTGATCAGTATGATATTTAGGGAATTAAATAGTTAATGCGACGTCTATACCGGAGGACGATGCACGGGCCAGACAAAATGAAAACTAGTTATCACAAATTGCAACCAATAATAATTAGTTTCCATTAATGAACTTGAGAAATGGTAAAAATGGTCCCAAACCCTGATGACGTATTATTTCTCTCTCAATCACGTGGTGAATTGTGTATTCATTCATCTGCTTGACACGTGAACACTTATCCAGAAATCTAACATCGCTTATGTAACACGAAACCATTCAAATTTCTATTTTCACCGCAAAGTACATGTGCCGCAAGGCGTGAAGTCCTATATGTAACTCGATATACCAAATTAAAGCTTGCTCTTTCGACTGTGCCAGTCCAGGGACCTCGGGCTGGCAGTTAAGTTGATGTCATGTTACATGGCTGAACCAGCACGGGCTTGTGCTCCGCTGGTGCATGCGTGAATATTTGCCTGTTACTTGCCGACGGGCGGTGGTTCTCTCCGGGTACTTCACACTTCAAACTGGCTGTCACCATATGAGTGGAATGACCTTGAGTGTGACATCTTTAAGCAAGGTGGCTCTTCAGTATGTCGGCACCTCTTTCCAGTTCCCTTATATGTGTTGTAATTTTTACCTGTATGTGTCGAGATTGTGCTGGTGGACGTTTCGTCCCCGAGGCCCGCCCCCTGTACAGACCTTTGTACAGGTCTTTGATATATAGGTTGGCATTGTGGGGAGTTGATGCTGGATCCACATCGGGCCTTACAGACAAGTCTTTTGTGTTAAATGCGGTCATTTTCATCTCACGATACAGCTCACCAATCCCCAGTGTACGAGCTGTCACAGCGACACAGCTCACCAATTACCAATATACGAGTTGTCAGAGCATTTCCATCATAGCTCTCTAGATTTGTATCTAATACCGCTTATGCCGGTGCTAGGGGCCGTCTGGCCATGTCATTCAAGTTGCCACATGAACAGGTACAATAAAAGCGTACCTGAGATACAACACATATCACGAATCGTTAGATTTTTGGTATGTGCTTTAGAAAAGGTTAACCAAAAGACTATACTGTGCAGTCATTTGGCTCTGTCAGTATGTCGGCACCTCTTCCCACTTCCCTTATATGTGTTGTAATTGTAAGTTGTTATTTGGTTAAGAGGAAGATCATACAAGAGCAATATAATCGCCTGGACATACATGTTACACGGCCTGAACATTTCCCACCGACACAATTGCTATTCCTGTTTTTATTATCTGACATGATAAACTTAAGAGCAGTCATATATCGACTCAGTACTCTATCTGTCATATATCGACTCAGTATTACATCTATCTGTGAAATATCGGTGTGTTGATGGGGTCTAAAACTAACCATCGAGAAATTAGTACACGATAATATTCATCAAGAAGGTCATTAACTCCATTCTAACATGCACAATGATACATATTTCTTCAATTCATAAGCGGAATGCCAAATGTTTTTCAAGCTTATCCCGTTTTGATGAGAGAATTTCGTGACTGGTTTAATTTGCCGGCCATGTTCGCGCGTGCTGTGCGTTTACGCCCACTGCTCATTGAATGAACCAATCGTCGCTCAGCTTTGTAGCACTGCGTCACAAGAATGAGACGTCACCAGTTCGGCACGTGAATGAAACAGATCACAACGAACAAATGAAGATTATCGTGTGATAATCTCCGTATGTTTTGAGGACCGAACCAATCACCGCATGACTATAACGAGGAGCATGTTAGAATTAATGATAAACGTTCGTTCAAAATGACGTTCATACTTGATGTCAAACGCCGTAATACCCTCACGCCGATGCTTGGCGGGAGTATGATCCAATTGATTAACTGCCAAGTGACCTTTTTGCTCGCAGCAATGCCTGTTACAATCTGCCTTACAATTATGATCGTAGGCTAGGACTATTTACATGAAGAACCAGCCGCAAGTAATGTTGACGTAATCCAGTTCCACTCATGTGTTGCGTGCATCTGTTTTCATGACACTACGGGGTTCAGCTTTTCTACGGGACTCGGAAATAGTATTGTGTCCACGTTTGCATTCTGGCCATTCTAAAGTTTCGCTCTGGTGCTGGTCCAGGCGATTCTGTCTAGCGCTCAAATCGGTCTCGTACCTGCTTACACGAAGTACTGAGCTAGCGATTCTAACCAGCTATGTATCGGTCAATGTCGAATTCCCACACCGACCATTGTCGAACTCAAAATTACTACTGTCGAATTTACAGCGATCAATGTGGAACCCACGACGCCACTGTCGAACTCACGACGTCTCCTTTAGAACCTACAACAAACATACTTGACAATACCACAACATCAAATACAACGATCATTCCGTTGACAATACCACAACATCAAATACAACGATCATTCCGTTGACAATACCACAACATCAAATACAACGATCATTCCGTTGACAGCTACTCGAGATCCTGATTATTCTAATAGTTCTTCTTTACTAGAAAGTAGGCGATCCTTATACATTCATTCATCAATTTGACAATTATTCTGAAGACCACTATTGTCCAGTTTACAGAATTTACTGATGCAGAATTCCGAAACATGTATGTCATCACCACAATCCCATAATACCGCTTCTTGATCAATTCTGAATCCTAATGCTGTAATCTCCTGCTCTGCTGTAGGTATAGTATTTTACAATGCTGTCAATACCACAGACATCTGATTAACTGCGAAGCGCCGTTATTGCTTACAGCAAAACACTCTGCTTTACAATATTATAGAGGGCCGGGACTTTTCACCTGAAGCAACAGTCATGATTACTGTAGACGTAATTCAGTCCCACTCGTTTGTGGCGTGCATCTATTTTCGCATTATTGCGGGGTCCTCCTTCTAGCGCTTCTACCGCTAGGAAATGGTCTGAGGTCCAAGTTTCTATTTCACCCATTCTGCCGTTCCGCACTGATGCTGGTGCTTCTGTGTAGCGCTCAAATCGTTCTCGTAATTTTTTACATGAAGTACCAACCCAGCGACAGAACCTTCAACGACCATTGTCGAACCTACAACGATCACGGTCGAACCCACAACGACTACTGTCGAACCTACAACGACCACTGTCGAACCTACAATGACCACTATCGAACCTACAACGACCACTGTCGAACCTACAACGACCACTGTCGGACCCGCAACGAGCACTGTCGAACCTACAACCACCACTGTCGAACCTACAACGACCACTGTCGAACCTACAATGACCACTATCGAACCTACAACGACCACTGTCAAACCCGCAACGACCACTGTCGAACCTACAACGACCACTGTCAAACCTACAACGACCACTGTCCAACCTACAACGACCACTGTCGAACCTACAACGACCACTGTCGAACCTACAACGACCTCGGTCGAACCTACAACGACCACTGTCGAACCTTCAACGAGCATCTCTGAACCAGTCAATGCCACAACAGCAAATACGGCGACCATGCCTGTGATTACTAGAGGACCTATTGGTTCCAATAATTCTTCGTTATTAGAAAGTAAGTTATCCTTATATATTTATTCATAATTTCAACGATAGGACATCTGACCTATTGACGTGGGCGTTTGTGCAAACGGTCGAGATTCTAAAGGCACAAAAACCGTGTTCGATAATTATGAGAGATATATTCCAGGTTACTAAGCAGGGTTATGACATTGGTCAATGATAGCATTTTATGTAAGGGCATCACCATGTCTTGCTGAAACCATTGAAAACTATTGACCGCTTCTCCTTTGTAGGAAATGTGTTTTTATTTTTATTTTATACGCATTTGGAATTTACTCTCTATACGAAATAGGTCTTCACGTTATTGACACGGACATTCTATTATGGACGACAATAGGTTTTTCTGTTATTGACACGGACATTCTATTATGGACGACAATAGATTTTTCTGTTATTGACGCGGACGTTCTATTATGGACGACAATATGTCTTTCCGTTATTGACACGTACATTCTATTATAGACGACCATAGTTTTTTTCCGTTATTGACATGGACATTCTATTATGGACGACAATTCTTAATGTTATTGACGCGGACATTCTATTATGGACGACAATAGGCTTTTCCGTTATTGACGCAGACATTCTACTATGGACGACAATAGGTCTTACTGTTATTGACGCGGACATTCTATTATGGACGACAATAGGTTTTTCCGTTATTGACACGGACATTCGATTATGGACGACAATAGGTCTTACTCTCATTGACGCGGACATTATATTATGGACGACAATAGGTCTTACTCTTACTGACGCGGACATTCTATTATGGATGACAATAGGTCTTACTGTTACTGACTCCGACATTCTGTTATGGACGACAATAGGTATTACTGTTATTGACGCGGACAATCTATTATGGACGACAATATGTCTTACTGTTACTGACGCGGACATTCTATTATGGACGACAATAGGTCTTACTCTTATTGACGCGGACATTCTATTATGGACGACAATAGGTCTTACGTTACTGACGCGGACATTCTATTATGGACGACAATAGGCCTTACTGTTATTGACGCGGACATTCTATTATGGACGACAATAGGTCTTTCTGTTATTGACGCGGACATTCTATTATGGGCGACAATATGTCTTTCCCTCATTGACGCGGACATTCGATTATGGACGACAATAGGTCTTACTGTTGTTGTCGCGGACATTCTATTATGGACGACAATAGGTCTTACTGTTACTGACGCGGACATTCTATTATGGACGACAATAGGTCTTACTGTTACTGACTCGGACATTCTATTATGGACGACAATAGGTCTTACTGTTATTGACGCGGACATTCTATTATGGACGACAATATGTCTTACTGTTACTGACGCGGACATTCTATTACGGACGACAATAGGTCTTACTGTTATTGACGCGGACATTCTATTATGGACGACAATAGGTCTTACGTTACTGACGCGGACATTCTATTATGGACGACAATAGGTCTTAGTGTTATTGACGCGGACATTCTATTATGGACGACAATAGGTCTTTCCGTTATTGACGCGGACATTCTATTATGGACGACAATATGTCTTTCCGTTATTGACGCGGACATTCTATTATGGACGACAATAGGTCTTACTGTTATTGACGCTCACATTCTATTATGGACGACGGGTGAATATTGAATGTCGGATCTGACTATAAGAACTTGCTGTATAGCAATGGATGATTGTTAGCATCTAATTCTCAATGAAATGATTTCACATTTTCTAAATGCCAACATAGGCAGTAAAATAACTTTCTTGGATTTTCTTGAATTTCTTAATTCTTAATTTCCAAAGTTTAAAATCTGTTGCAATTTTTGGCTTGTCAGTAAGATACGATTTTATTCTCAAACAAGAAAAATAAGAAAAACCTTCCAATTTTTTAACCCTATCAGGCCTGGGAGGGGAGAGGAAAATGGCTTCCCTACCAAATTTTCTGTGCTATCTCCGGAACGACAAAAAACTGAGAGCTGACACTCCGTGACGTTATAGCTGATCATAATGGGGTCATTTTTAGCCTATTTGCATAACCCCCCGAGTAAAGAATCATGGTTAAATTTCAAGATGATGGCCACCTGGGGTATAAAAAAAAATGAAGTTTTCGTCATTTTTCTTCAAAATTTCAGCTTTTTCGCGATGAAAAGTGAGCAAAAACTATTTCATTTCACGTCACATTAATATTTACTAATTTATCACGCAGTTTTTGCGGAGAAATTGCACAAATAAAAAATAAAAAAAATCTGACCAAAAAAATCGACAAAAAATGTCGTTTTTGAGAATAACGTCACTGTGACGTCACCAAAGCGGCCATCTGCGATTTTTTGCATTTTCTGGTAGACCTTGACCCAATGTGGTAAGTTTCAGGTTCCTAGCTCAAGGGGTAAAGTCAATAATTAGTGTTGGGGCGGGGGCGACATGACCCCTCCCCAGGCCTGGACAGGTCCCAAAAAGCCCCGTTCAGATAGGTTAAAATGGGACGACAAAAATTATTATCTTAAATTTTCTCAAAATACTTTAAGAAATTGTAAAAAAATAGTTCTTGTCAGTCTCCCATTGAAGTTTGTTAAATTCGAATATCTTCTCATCCTACAGGTTTACAGTGAACAATTTTTATATTTGAAATCTTTAAGAAAACTCCTTTCAAGAAATATATACATGACCATAGTTATGAGGCATACTTCAAGCTGTATAAAGACAAGTTCTAGAAGGTGTGCAAAAGTGTGTGCGGGAGGGCTCAGTTGGCCTACCCTCAATAATTGGAGATTACCGATTAATTTCATATCCATCTCGGACATTGGAACAATCCGATCGAGATAGAACGAGGAGGAAACCGCGACTCGTCGACAGGAGATCCGGCATTTGCGTACACTTCGCCATCCGTAAGATGGCTTGCGAATCGTGTGTCGCCATTATTGCGTAGCGATATCCGATATTTACCGTATACTGTTCGGTCTCTATCCGACGGAGAACAGACTCGAGAAATCTGATAAATTACCAGCTTGTCATACTAGTTCTGAAACATATATTGCCTGAGCTTACAAAAGATACAGATACGAATAACTTCCGTATCATCCAAGAGGTGTTGTAGACCTGTAGTTTTGAACAAGTTGGACAGCACATGCCTCGAAAATGGCGGGTTACGTTGGGGTTACGTCGGTAGAGTTTAGCTGATTTTGACTAAGGGGAATTCCCTCTCATAGTTGCTGAAAGTAGGCTGAAAATGGATACCCACGATGCAGGGTCGGTCTTACCGCGTATAGATGACCCAGATGGTTACACGTTGATGTCACGGCTCTTCCCTCCTAATTCCAGCCGAAAAACATCGATTCATCTCGAAGGCATCGGGAAAGTAGCCGTGATCTCTCTTCGTTCACTTGGGTAGGCAAAAATGTATTTTTCATATCTTCCTACAGCTTGTGGCGGAATATTGGGCGGAACTTCGGCTGCCATAGTGGTAATTTGTTGTGCTCCTTTGATAGCATGTTTGTTTTGGAAGAGACGTCAGGAAAAACGAAGACCTCCTCGTACACGCACAAGATCGGTGAGTACCAGGAAACCAGGCGTCAGATATGACATTCGTAGCAGGAAACAATTAATTATTATCACGTTAACGCTTCACGGTTCTATATGTAGCGATTTAATAACTTCATGACACCCGGAACAGGGTGTTTGGAGTCGAGAGTCGAGAGTATATCCCTGCATATTGAAAATATGAAGAGAGTGAAGGCAGGAAACAGCGTTGAGAGCGGGTGACCAGATCTTAGTGATTACTTACCAATGTTGTACCAAACTTGGTAAATCTCTCGGACATACCCATAAAAGTGATCAAGCGAAAGGGCTTTGTTCCCGCATGTTGTTTTATGTGTTTATGTGTTAACATGTATGTGTTTTATGTGACAGCGAATAACACAGCGAATTCTTTATAGCACGGAGGTTGATATCTTCATTAGAGCGACCTTGGTGACCTTCCACATCGAAGATGTTTTTTTCCGTGAAAATAAGCATGATAGCCTATTTATTGATAGAAAAGAAGTATGACAGGCTTCCCAATTTTTAATATGGTTTGAATTTATGTGAAAAACCGGGACAAAAACGGTGTAATTTAGCGAAACCGGTGGGGGAAACTGATTGGAAATCTGACCGGAGTTTGCAAAGTCGTCTGAGGTCGAGCCTCGTTATGATTTTCGGTTCAATGCGTACTGCCAACGATCGATACAACAGTCCGTTTCATTGGACGGAATATTATACGGGCTAAATGGACGTGGTTGTTTTACAGCCAATCAGATACTCATATTCATTTACAAAACATAGTCCACTCTCGATTTTGTAGTGTGAACAAAAACAAGGTTAAAGATATGACTGATTGTATCGTCAAATGTAGGCATTTCGCTTCGTTGTTAATATGTTTCAACTAACCGATTCACGGTGCGACTGCACCATAAGCGGGTTTGACCACTGCGCACTATTATGCTAATAGAGTGCTTACCATTGATCACTTTGCATTACCTAACGATACACCAAACACTTTAAGTGTTGGAGTAAATGGACCGTCTGACCACTAACACAAATTACAAACTGGAACCCATGCCAGGTCAATCAGGGTCACGCTAGAATGGTTCTGGTGACAAATTGGCAAGCATTCAAAAAAGTTGTACGGTAACAATGTATGGAAAAGGCATTCAACCTGTTCCAGAGACAGAGACACACTTCTCCGGCCTACGTGAAATGCTGAAGTATTTAAGCCTAAATCTT